>CM052716.1:1410957-1457114 GCA_028551405.1 Uromys caudimaculatus
GGGGCAGTACCTGGTGAGCTGTGGGGCGTGTCTTTGGCCCTCTGCTGGGTCTTGCGATCTCCGGCGAGGGATCTTTGTCCCGGCGCTGATTAGCTGTGGGGCCCTCTACCATCTAGCTTTTAAACGGGGGCAATTACATTGTGTCAGGTTCATTATTATTGGGGCAAGGGCTAGCCTGAAGTTGAATTAACTTTGGAAAAGTTGTGGTACTGAAACTCACATTCAGCTCTGGGTGCCTTGATTTCTCCCATCTGCAAAACAAAATACTTTCGAGCCCTCCGAGTCCCTAGCTCAGCATGTAAAGGCATTTGCTGCCCAACCTGATGACCTGACCTCAATCCCCAGATCCACATGTTAGAAGAAGTGGGCCAATTCCTGAAAGTTGTCCTCTGACCACATGTATGTTGTGGTTTGTGTACAGCCATATGTGACCACACAGGTACACACAAATAAAACAAATAAAATAAAATACCAAAAATTATGGGCTAGAGAGATGTTTCCATGGTTATGAACACATGCTGCTCACAACCACATCTAACTCTGGCTTCAGGGGAACCCGATGCCTCTACCCTCTGTAGTCACCTACATGAGCAATACCCCTCCACAAATACATAATTAAAAATAAAATACATCTTTTAAAATATAAAAATACTTAATCTCACCTTCACATTTGAAAAAGAGTGTTTGAGAACTACAGAGAACCCATACCTGAGCAGCAGGTACAGAGTGAATTTCCACTCGAAGTGCATGGACTCCCTCAGGAGACCATTTTCTCTCCAAGGAGACCTTTTGCTGATCCAAGTAGTGAGGGACCAGGTGCTCAGAGGCTGGTCCTGTATTGATAGGGGTATAGAAAATGGATGAAGGCCATGGAGGTAACTGCATCCTTCATCAGTAGACATGGAAAGCACTGCGTGGACAGAGGGATGTGGTTCTGGGAACTCCTGCACAGCTGTGGAAAGACTCACTCCCTGGATGTAGGCTTTGCAGTCTGCAGCCACTATAGAGTCTTGTCTAAGAGAATGTCCTGTACTTGATTCCCATTCACTGTCCCCGACTATGATCATAGAAACATTAAATAAATATCCAAGCATTTTCTCTTATATGACTGTGTAAATACTACGTAATATGATTGTTCCGTAGGTATGACTCTATTTGCATTTCTTACTTAGGAAATTCGGGTGCTGACTAGACTCCTCACAGGATCGTTTCCCACCCAGCTGAAGCATGCTTGGGCACCCTGAAGTCTCTCTAGAGGCATTCTTTATAGGTAATACCAGCAGTAGTCCCTATACTTAACCAAAGTGGTCATTGGGTCCCTTTAGACATGACTCTCTCACTGCAAAGCCTCCTAAATTGCCTCTTACCAATGATATCACCCTGATGGGTAAAGAGTGTGGGAAGTGAGGCATAGAGCCTGGAATTTTCCAGGGATTAACCACTTGATCCTAAGAGCCAAAACTGTGATCTTGGACCCACAGGGCAAGTGCTGTGTGTCAATCCAGCCACAACATCACAAAGCCTTTTAGCTGTCAAAGGCCTTGAGATGTCCATGTAAGCCTGTTTTCCTACTTCCCCTGAATCTGCTTGCCTAAGTATCCCTTAATTGCCTTAAAATCTCTGTGGATAAGCCCTGAGACTTTAAGGCTTCAAATTCTTCTCTTCCATACAGGCACCCCAGTGCCTCCATTCCTGTCTGTGTGAACAGTGCTCAGCTCATAGTCAACCAGAGGTCACTAGAAGCCCAGGGCAGCTTGTCTCCTGGAGTGGATGATGAAGCTGGTGTCATTTCTGTGAGATCCAGATGAGCAGGCCTGTATAGGCCTTATAGGCATCTTTAGTCAGACATTTCTCCCAGCTCCAATTGTTCCTGCCTTTCAGTCAGACATGTTCAGTCCCCTATGGGAGGGAAGAAGCTGCCTCCAGGATGGAAGGGGTGAGGGAGAGAAGCATCCAATGTACTCAGAGACCATGGAAGCAGGCTCAGGGATGAAAAGCTGAGATATGGAGATGCCCAGATCCCTGGGACCTCTGCTATGTCCCTTTCACAGCCAGACAGTCTGGGATGAGTCTCAGAGTCTGTGTGCTGGCTTGTGTCAGGAAGTGCTGGCCTTCACGTCATTCTCTTCTTCCTCTTTCTTTCTCCATCCGCTTGTAAGATTATGTTTTGGAGATGTTTGCCTTTACAGAGGAGCTGGGGCTATCGGTCTCGCTAGACTTCTGCCACCACCACAGAATAACCCTCCCTTTCAGATAACATCAGACACCATCATGGGCTGGGTCCGGCTGCCAATCTATAATGTTCCCAGCCATGATTAATCTGATAAATAATAAATATATCAATCTAGTCCTTTAGACAAGGACAAATTCTTAGCAGCAGGGAGGCATCAGGCCTCTTTTACAGCCGCCTGTAGTGCTGGGATTAATTATTTAATGCTTAATTCTTTGGGAAATGAGAAAGTTTTGATTAATGCTGTCCAGTGTCGTTCCTTGCTTGTTTGATATGTGTCAGATAATTTTTCCTCGGCAGTCACTCTGAAGAAGCCAGAGGCAACTGTCATGGGGCTCAGACACCAAATTGCCAGAGATTAATTGAAATTAAAATTTAGAGAGTGTCACCAGAAGTTGAGCCTGAGGAAACCTTTCTGGGTTAAATTGTGTTCCATTGGCACTGGCCCCACTGTGTCCTTATACAAAACAGAGCTAGGAAAACCCACTTTGGGCTCCAGTTTTCTTCCAACCCCCAGTCTGGCCAGATTGAAACAGTTTTTTGGTAGGTATTAGTCAGTATGTATGTGTCACTTTAAATCCTGGTATCAAGTTGTACGTGTGTGTGTGTGTGTGTGTGTGTGTGTGTGTACACCCATGTAAGGCCACAATACAACTTTGGTTGTAATTCCTTGCATACCACCCAACTTATTTCTTGAGGCAGGGTCTCTTGCTGGCTGGAAACTCTCAAGTCTGTTATGGTCACAGGGTCACTGTCCAGAGCATTTGCTCTGCAGAGTTTAGGCAAGTCCTTCCTATCCCAACTCATTACAGAAATAGCTTCCTGCCCTTCATCTACCCAGTGGCGTTCACTTTGCAATGCTCTGACTCAAAGTCCCAAGTGATAGATACAGCTTTCCCTAAAACTCAGGGATCACTGTGGCCGAGGAGGCAAAGAGTGTAAGAGCCGGAAGAGCAGGGAGTTTGCTGTGAGGTCATGTATCCTGGAAATGTCAGAAGTCTCACCCACAAGGTCTTACCGATACGGCTGCCTAAGCATGATCTGAACAAGGATGAAACTAATAGGCCTGCTAAGATGGAAGGGGGGAACTCACACAGTCTCAACTCTAGAGAAGAATGACCACAACTAAGGAAATCCGAGAATGATAGAAGTCGTTTACCCCAGGAAGAACACATCAACTGGTTATCCAACACTCAATGATTAACCCTTGAAAACACACACACACACACACACACACACACACACACACACACACACACACACGTAACATTAGACAGACTGAACAGGTTATATTTATGTATTTATAAATACACACACATATTTTAAAGGAGCCATGAATTTAAAAAAGAGTAGGAGAGGAGTATATGGGAGGGTTTGGAAGGAGGAAAGGGAAGGGGGAAATAATGTGATTATAATATGCTCTCAGAACAATAAAGGAAATTAAAATAGACTCTACATAGATTATATCAAACCTAGATCAGGAGTTTTAGCCTGAGTTCTAGCCCGAGCCTGGGATCTCATGACAGGAAAAAGGCTGGTGGAGGGGTGATGTGTGAGGCTTCTGGAGTTGAGATGAGTACGTTCTGCAATCCACTTAGCGAAGCCTCAGCACTGAGCACTCAACAGAACTTTAAGGCCAGTCTCTGTTTTCAGAGAAGGATGGTCTAAGGCACACTGACTGTACATGGCTGAGCCTTCTGTGTCTATTCTTACAGTTGGGAAGCGTATCTGCAGCCCCGCCTCTAACCATCCTCTCCTGAAGTGCATGAGACTTCCTTCACCTCAAACTCACCCCATGGTAAGAGCATCTCTGCTCACAGCATCTTCTCTCCAGCTGATACTGGGTAGATGTATCCACTTCACAACCTGCTCACAACATCTTCTCTCCAGCTGATACTGGGTAGATGTATCCACTTCACAGGTGAAGAGAGTACTCTGAGAGATGATAAATATGTCCAAATGTAAGAGATTAGGGTGTGAACTAGGGCTTGGTGCCAGAGCCATGCCTTCTCTATTCTGAGAAGCCACAAGGAGGAACCAACACCTGCAGGCTCTTTTAGTGTGGTTCAAAGAGGCCCTGGATATGCTACCAGCATCAACACAGGAGTACTTACAATTTGATAGAAAACAAACTAAAAAACAGTTCTTCCCAGGAGGAACACAACTGTGATTCCTTTACACATTAATAGACTGAGAAGGTGGCACTGGAATCAAGGGAGAAGGAGACAGAATTAGTCTCCCAGGCATGCTGAAAGGGCCTGGGAGTCCCTTGGCCCCTCCCTCATGACCTTGATGTAGGGAGAGAGAGCTTGGTTGGAGGACAGATGACACAGAAGGCAGTCATTTCTGGGTGACTGTCTTTTTCCAAGCTTCCCCTAGAGAGACAGAACTGGCTGGATCTGAGGGTCCTGTGACTCTTAGGCTCTAACCAACCCTGGGAATATCAGAAGGGTTGAGGGATGACTGCTGAGTCAGGGAGCAAGAGGCTGCCCACGAAGCACATTCGGTTTCAGTCTCCCCTCTGGATTGAGGACAATTCCCACTGGCTGGTGTTGAGTAGCACAGTTCCACATTCCGCAGAAGCAGCTTTGAGGTGAGACAATCTCCCGGTGTGTGTCTGATCCTCTGATTCTCATGTGTGGATGGGACAGAACGTATTAAACACAGAGGGTCCAAGACACTGCTAACTTACAACAAGGAATTAACTTCAAGTTCATTCAGTCTCCAGGCTTGTGTAGCTTACTTCTGGGCATCCACTCATTCAAGCTGATCACATTCCTGAAGGACCCTCTGATGCCAGGGACCTTGGGTCTCAGGACAGCAGAGAATCATGGCTGTATGGAAGAGGCATGAAGCCCACACCCTTCAGAGGCTTTCACCAGCGAATCTATATTTTGTCTGCTTTCTTCTTGAACTTATTTGCATTTTAAATAATTAAAACATTAAAACTGAAAAATTTATAAATGAGTGTTGCTAAGAGAATCCTGCCTGGCAGACAATAGAAAAGGAATTTTTACCCCACTAGGGTTATGTTAATGTCTTATTTGTCAGTCTCCCTGAGGGGTATCTGCTGGCACAGCTGCCCCTGCAGCTTCAGGGTGCACATGTGGGTTCACGAAGAAGCATACTATCCAGTGGACGTAGTTGCTTCCCACAATCATGCTCCACACAGACACAAAGACACAGCCACCTGCATGTCTGCCAGGCTTGAAGCTCTCCCAACTGGTGATTGTTTGGAGACCCTATCTGGGGTGTGTTGACCCCATTATCGGGCTCACACCAACAAAACCTTGCCTATCCTTAGGATCGTCCGGGTTCCTCACTCCCCTGCTCCAGCACACATCTTAAAGTTCAGTTGTGTGTGTGTGTTGGGGGGGGGGGGGGTGACAGGCACTTGGTCCAGCGTGGTGGCTCTGCCTGGTTGTAACAAGCGTCGGGACATTAGGAGCCACAAAAGCCGGGTTGGCCGGATCATCAATCACCAGGCTGACAGTTGCCTTCAGTTTGTTGTTCCACTCTGCATAATAAGTGATTGGATCAGGTTTAATTAGATATTGGGTGATCAATCATTGCCAACGAGGCCACTCAGCTTGGGATCTTGATGCTGCAAGGAGAAAGGAGAGGGAAAAAAAACTGAAAATCTCATCTTGTGTGCATAAATACTCAGGCCCATGAGCACACACCGTGGTGTGTGACGAGAGAGGTATAGAGATGTCTGCAAGATGCAGGGAAGAGAATAATTCACATCTGTGCCACTGCTTGCCAGACAGTACTGCTGACATTTTACTTTCACTGCATAATTACTTTTCAATATAATATAATATGCAGACCTGAGGGTGGAGGAGAAGCAATTAGATTATGCATTGGGCCTTCTTCCTGTCCCCAGAACTGACCAGAAACTGTCCTTCAGAGAAGAATCATGCATGTTAAGGCTGAGACCATGCGTGGGGTCACAGGTTTGGGGCCCACTATCTGCAGCAGGAACCTCTGCAGACCCTAACTTACATCTTGGCTATCCACAGAGGCTCTCAGGTAGTAGTGGTTTCCAGTTTCTGTGTACCTACGCAGCTCAGTAGAGCTACAGAAGTAATTGACCTCCTTGGAGGGTTATTTGTTTATTTATTTATTTAGAGTCTCATTTAACCTCATGGGCAGAAGTAACAGGGAACATCATCACATTCATTATGGAGAGGTCAAGGGTCATGTCACTGCTTGTCTGCATCTCACTAAACACAAAGGCACCGGGTCCAAGATGGGCTAGCAGACTCTGTGTGTTCATTAAAGGTCAACAGGCACACTCCTGCTGTTCTCCTTCACTGTGTTGTTGCGTCTACAAGACCTTGCTTGTGCTGTGAAACAGAAGCATGCCTTCTCTCTCTGTCCATGAATTCTATGCCCAAGAGACCTGGACAGGCCACACTGAGGTTAGGGCCATCCACGTTGTGCAAGGTACCACCTCCATCTGGAAGACAGGTTCTGACATGTCACAGATCAAACAACAATTTTGTGGAAGTTCCTGAGTAAGAAGGGGAAGTGTGAATGGTCTAATGGATGGATGGATGGATGGATGGATGGATGGATGGATGGATGGCTAGAGTAATGGGTGGATGACTAGATAGGTTGGTATGTGGGTGGAAAAGTTATGGATGAATGAATAGAGAGATTGACAGGTGGAAAGGCAAGGGTAGATGGGTAAAGCAGTGGATAGAGAAGTAAGTAGATAACAGGTGGATGGAAAGGTGGGTGAGTAGAAGGATAGAAGAAAGGATGAGGGAGAGGATGGGTGGGAGTATAAATAATTAAGTAGATGAATATAAGGAAGGAAGGAAGAAGGAAGGAAGGATGGATAGATACATGGATGGATGATAGATGGATGAATAGATTATAGATGGATGGATAGATGGATGGATGGATGGATGGGTGAGTAAATGGATGGAGTAAGAAAACTGGGTGAGAGTATGGTAGATGAACAAACTCTACTAGATTTGGGGAGCTTGGTTCAGCATCCTTGGCTATACTAACCACGGAGTAATGCCTCAACTGTCATAGGAGTCCATGCCTAATACGGTGATATATAACCCAGGGTCAGGAATGTTTTCTTCCACTACAGAAAGCCAAGAGAGAAGTAAGTGCCCTTAGAATATAATTGTGGAATAATATCTGGTTCAAGTCATTCGTGTTCTCACTGCAGAATACAAGAAAAGATGTATGTATTTCATTGAATAGGTGGCATAAATCAGGTGCACACTTGAGGTACACACTGAAGAATCCAAGAAGGATCAGAATCTCCTTGTGGGAAGTGCTAATGGACAAGTGGGTAACATCCTCACTGTCAGTAGCAGAAAATGCAACATTATACTTCTTCTGGGAGCTTAGGGGTATACAACAACCTAATATGTGCCTGAGCTGCCCATCCTCCTTCCATGAAGAAAGTATGAGTTATAAACTAAGCCATCTGATGCATGTTTGTATAATAACACAAGAGCACTCCTTTGTGCAGAGTAGATGAACAGGGTTATGTGTGGTTTGGTGACTGCTCCTAAGGGAATGGTGGTATCAGACATGCTAAATGCCAGGAGAGCTATTAAGGAGCTGATGTCTGGGTGGGTTATTCTGTCCAGGAGCTATGAAGATGGTTCAGTATGATACCACCAGAGAGCAGTCTGGCCTGTCTCCTGTGTTGACAATGAACTCTCTACAAACATCTTGCCCTCAGCTCACTGAAGATTTTTGGTTTCTTCTCTGGATATGCTTGATATTAAAATGTAATAAATGACTTTAGCAGACAGCATTTGTCTACTTGTTCCCATCAGTTTATTTGTCTTTGGTGTTCCTTCTTCCGCCATGCGGATGAGGAGTACTCTACATTAAAGTTCATTCATTTCCATTAATTCCAGATCAGGCTTGGAGCCAGTTCTCTAGTCACAAGGCTGGTAAGTCTTCTTCCTCTTCCTCTTCCTCTTCCTCTTCCTCTTCCTCTTCCTCTTCTTCCTCTTCTTTCTCTTCTTTCTCCTTCTTCCCTCTCCTTCTCCTTTTCCTCCTCTTCCTTCTCCTCCTCCTTCTCTTTTTCTACTCCTCTTCTTCCTTCTCCTCCCTCTTCTTCTTTGCTGTGGGGTAATGACAAAGGACTGAGAGATGAGAGGCCCTGTGCTTTTACAGGGAGTCACAAGATCCTTTATTGTCCTGATATGATGAGCACATCAGTCCTCAGGCTTTGGTTTGTAATTTACACAGCAAGACAGAACAAGAGGTGCAGTATGTTGAGAGAGAAGGGCTGTGATTTGGAGGGTCTCCTGCCAACTGGCCTTTGACTTTATTGAAGTGAATGCCTCTACTCTTTCCTGAAGAATACTATACTCAGTGCCTACCTTGTTTATTTTACCTTCCTTACTATTCTAAGACTTGACCTTGCATGATGAGGTACTGCCATCAGTTGGGGTTAGCTGAGAGTAGGGTGTGATGGAGCAGCTCATCAGGAAATGATAGAATGTGATGTGATGTGGGGTGTGTGTGTGTGTGTGTGTGTGTGTGTGTGTGTGTGTGTGTGTGTGTGTGTGTGTGTGTTGCTATCACGGTGGGAACCACTCTGTAGCAGAACAAAAAGGAAGTCACAGCACCCATGCCAGAGCACCTATGCACATCTAGATCAGGACACAGCAATGAAGTCTCAAGATGTTATGTTTCCTATGATCCTAGGGTGGTCAGGTTCCACCAGGGAGGGCAGTGTGGGGCAGTGGTGTATATTCCTGTGACAGAGTCCCAGACTGAGGGATTAGGTAACAGCAAGTGCAGGATGGTCATGGAAGTACCTGTTGCAAGACATCCAGATGGTTTACGTCCAACAGGAATGGCCATGGCATCAAACACCTTACGTGTGAGAGGAGCTTGCTGAGGGATGTTAACAATGCCCACTTCTTCCATGCTATGACACATGTAGTCACTCGGGAGGGCTCCTGGCCAAGTGGGACTTGACTAAGATCTCAGTAAGAACATTAACACTCACTGAATTAGTGTAATGGCATTTTGGGAGCCACACACCTATGACAAGAGAAGTGGATTTGTCAGATCTAACAGGGGATATATCTTTGCCTGGAGTTTGGAGGATACCACATAGAGATGAGTTGGTTTTCTTCTACCATATGGGTCCTAGGATTGAACTAAGGTTGTCAAGCTTGGCAGCAGTGTCCTCTACCTATTGAGCCAGCTCACTGTGTTTGCTCTTGTACACATGTGTGCATGCAGCATGTGTGCATGCATATTACATTTGCATGCACAGGTAAGTATATGTGTGTGGTTAGTTGTGGGCACATATGCCTGTGTGTATTTGGCCCGAACAGCTTATCTCCACATGTAGCTCCTGTCTCACTCCATGGAAATGACTGATTCTGTGGCATTTAGAGCTCTTACCCTTACTGCCTCATCCTGGCCATGGGTCACACTAATGCTCCTGCATTATGCCCATCATTTCCTCAATGTCTGGTGAGCATTCTGAGTGGCAGGTGGGTGGGCCCTGCTGCTGGACTGTGCTGAGTCCATCTTGAGTGACATCTGAGGTCTTCCTTCCCCAGTGTTCATAGGAACCAGTTTGTACCTAACCATTGGAATGAATCTGGGTCATTTCCACCTTGGGGTTGTTGAGACCCAGCTGCACGGATGTTCCCTTGCAGGTCTCATCTGACTGTAGGTTTTCCTTTTTGGGATCATCAGCCTGGCTGCAGATCTGGCCACAGGGGTTGTCCATCACTAGTAACCTGAGGCTTGCTACACATGCTCTTGTGGGGGCCATATCCTCTCAGCCTCTTATATCAGCAAGCATGCTTGGTCTCTCCACTACTCACACATGAATTTGTCACTATTTTGTGTGATTACTTAAATATTTTTGCCATTAATAATTTTTGTAAAAATGAAAATTATTCATACCTGTACATTTGGACAGCACTTTAAAGGGAAAATAGTAGAGAATCCCAAGGGAGCAAAGGTTCTACTTGATATTCAGTTATTAATTTAATTTATATCAACTTTGTTTCACATCTGTCCAGCATATTGATCCCAAAGTGGGACACTGATCCTAGTTTGGCTTTTGAACAAAGAAGTCCTATATGATAAAAATGTCCATTTTTAAGTCTTTTTTTTTAAAGTTGATTAAAATAAAAGAAAATTTTATTCTAGAGAGCAGCCTTACTTTAGAGTTTGGGCTTCTTGTGTGACTGTCTTTTGTGGTCTTCACCTGGGATAGAGGAAGGGTTCTATTTCAAGGGGTAGGGGATGCCTCAAGATGTTACTCAGGTACCTGTTAAATTCTTATACCATGTGGAGCTAAAATCTTGTGATAAGGAGAGAGTTAGAATGGCAGAAGCCTGTACCTGCCTGCATTTGCCTTATCACCCAGTGGGGGCAGCCCTGGAGTCTAAAAAGTTCTGTTCCATGTGTGCTTCAAAGACTTGAGGAGAAAAGATGTCCCTCTTCCAATCACACTGGGATGCTGTCACCACACAGATGTCCTTGTGTCTGGAATGACTATGACATGGTGTCACAGGATACAGATGCCTTCACAGCCCATTGATGGTTTGTTTCATCTGATCATCTGTGGACATTCAAAAGACTGGGGAGAGTCTTCTGAGATGACTCTTCCTTTCCTCTGACAGACAGAGACAAGGGTCTCCCAGCTAGGTCATCCATGAAGGAGAAGGAGCTGGCCTGCTGAGGAGAAAGCTTACCTTCTCATTTAACCCATAGGCATTGGGACCTTCTGAGTAGCCACCAGCCACTGTATGCCCAGGGTGAAATATGGCAGATGACATCATGTTCTTCCTGTTTTACAGGGATAGTCATTAAACAGGAGGAAGGGCACCACGAGGCCCAAAAAGCTCCATGTTTACTGCTGATACCAGGGAGGGACACGTTCTCAGCTTATCAAGAACAATATTATTTGTGTTTACTCTTCAAACCCGCTGAGCATCCGCAGCCTGAGCCAGAGATGGTTTGCCAAAGACAGCCAAACAGCCTTAGAGAATATATACTGACTACAGGGCGGTCTTTGGAAGGGAGTCAAGAAAGATGTCACTTTTGCTTGTGGATGGGACTCTGCTTTTGGAGGGGATGGACCTGCACTTTTGAGAACTGTCTGCTCTGAGTCCACTTGGAAAAGAAACTGCAGGTCTAACGACATGAGTCTGTCCACAGTGTTTGGAATTGCTGCTTTTGACTTCACTATGATATTGATGTGATCATGATCACATGATCATATGATATTGATGTGTTTGGCCATGCCAAACAAACGCTCTCCACAAAGAGTCTGCCGGTTGGAAGGAGGCTCATCCACCTGACCAGGAGCATTTAGGTAGAATGTGTTTCAGGAGCCATCACTGCTGGCACAGCTTTCTGAAAGATGGGTGACTGCCTCTGAAATCTCATGAATGTTTATTAAGAATATTTCTGCAGACTTACAGGAAGGAGCAACTGTGCAGGTGCAGAGTCAGCAGTTGCTTCTTGGTGACACTGGGAGGCACTTTTTTGGGGGAGGGGGAACAACTGATCAATGGGAATTTTGCCATAGGAGCTTAGAAACCATGGACACACTAAGACGCCACCATCAGCAGGACACAAAGTCTTCCAGTCACTTTCAAACCCTGAATGGTCCTTTGCTGTCTTCTCTCATCCCAGTACCAGCAAAAAGGAGATGATCAGGCAAGACATTCGTTTTTTTTTTTTTTTTTTTTTTCTAGACAGGGTTTCTCTGTGTAGCCCTGGCTGTCCTGGAACTCACTCTGTAGACCAGGCTGGCCTCGAACTCAGAAATCCACCTGCCTCTGCCTCCCAAGTGCTGGGATTAAAGAAAGGTGTACGCCACCATGGCCCGGCCAGGCAAGACATTCTTACATATTCCTTGGATGCCTTTATTCCAAACCGGAAGATTGCTGTGTTGAGCCTTCTATGGTTAGCTTTAGAAAACTACCCACCACAAATGGGGCCAGGGGGCTTAGTTATGGAAGCCACCAGACTCACTTAGAGAAAACTCCAGGTAAGTTAAACAACAAAATTTAATTCAATCAAATTTATTGATCGAGTAACTGTAAGTGCTGGGAGAGGTTCAGAGAGCTCCACCCAGCAACTCCAGTGGATGGTATAGTCTTATGCCATGCTACTCTGTCTGGCTGTCCAGCTCAGAATGACTCAGCTCCCTCTGTAGCTGGCTAGAGATGACTACTGTGATTGGCTGGAATGTGGCTGCTGTAACTGGTTTAGAAATGATCAAATCCTATGACCTGATCCCTTCTCCAGCTGTCTGGAACTGGACTCCTGTGACTGGTAGGCACTTAACTGTTTATCCCAAGCACTTCCTTTGAAGTTAGGATTCCTTTGTTTATATCTCGAGGCTGTGACACATGGAGGCAGTGTTGGGCCACATTTGACTTAGGTGATGAGGCTAGTCACCATCTGCCCTTTCTCACAGTACCTGTCCTTCTCAGACCAACCTAATGTGGTTTTTAATCTTAAGTTTTTCTTGATTCTTAAATCCCTCCGAAGAGAATTGGAAACTGTGATCTGTTGCCCTGAATTCTACTGATGTGTCAGGCAAAAGGACATTTTCACAAAGGTGCCAGCAGAGCAGAGGGCAGAGTGGCCAACCTGCCTAGTGTTTTCAGGCCTCTCTACGGTGTCCAGACCAAGCTGTCTGAGTACAGGGTCACATTCAAGTTTTGAGAGCTGAATGAGATCACAGAACTCACTGTTTATGAGATGAAACAGCTGTTTGGAGAGACTGCTTGGGTTGTGGATGGGTGAGGACCTTGGGGTAAGGATTGTGGACATGATTCTTATGTGGCCAGAGGGTTAAGAACACCAGTCCATCCAACCCAACAAGAGTCCAGGAGTGGGGCCTTGGGGTTACAGCAGAAATGCCTCCCATAGTCACACATCCCAGCTTCTCTTCCCCTTCTCTGGATAATGAAGAAGTTCAAGAAGTCAGAAAACCAGAGCATTGATGGAGGCTTCCAGATGTACAGGAGGCCTTATTTTACTCCAGATGTTCAGGAGACCTTTCTATGGGCAGCCACAGAAACCTACACAGAGAGTGATAGCTGAACCATGGGTGCCTAGGGCTCCACAGACAGCCCTAATGCTACCCTTGGGGACCTGCAGTTGTGTGGGCCATATAGAACACTAGCAGGTCACTAGCCCTGTGTTTCCTAGGATTAATCACCCTCCACGCCTGTGGTGTCTGTATATCTAGATTCCACTGGCCACAGTTAGAAAACATCAAAAAAATAGTCCTGCATCTTTCCTGAGTGTCCTGAGGTAGGTAGGGTGGTGCCATTGCCAAGTCACTTGGGTCGACATGTCCTGGTGTTCAGGAGACCCATTCATGGCAAGGCAGCTGATTGTGGTCAGTGTAACTGTAGGTACATCTGCCCCCAGATCACTCAGGTGCCAAGAGCTTTCTTGACAGGGAGGCCTTCTACACCAAACATAGAGTCTGTTCCATGCTGGAAGAAGCCTTGCCTGTCAAGTTTGACATGAAGGCAATTGCTATGTGCTCAGAACAGTGGACAATTGTCCTCTGAGTGACTATCTTCTGCCTCTCTGGATGGGTGTCTTTAAATGTCACAGTTGAGAGACCATGGTCGTTTTCTGTGGCAACAAGGAGGAAGAAAAACCTTGGGAATTGGGGCTGGGCCAGGGAACCAGTGTTTTCCTGATATACTACGTGAATAAAATGGCATTAAAGACCCTGGCCTGTTGTTGAGAGAGGCCTTTGCACATGCTGTGGAGGCTTTCAAACTGTTCATTTCATATCTGTCTTATGTCAAAGCTTTAGGAGTCAGCCCAGGAACAAGGACAGGGCAAGGCAGAAGGGAAATAAATAGCATCTCTTGACCTTGGAGAAAGTATCCCCAGGTCCTGTCCATACTGTACCTTTAGCTGATACCATGAGGGGATGCCAGGGAAGTCAGAGAAGGTGACTCAAGAACACTGTAGCCTGCTGTTGTCTTTGCCTCATTTCAGTGATGGAGTTGTTGAATGTAGCCACTGAGAACATCCTAAATCTGTGGAGAAGGAAGCAATTCTCTTAATTTGATGTGTTCCCCCTGTCAGGTTTTATCAGTAAGGCCACAGAAAGCCCAGTCCTGTGTGGTTCACTGTTAACGCAGGTAGGAACCCAGATCTCAAAGGCTCATGGTTTTCATTTACTCCACTGGAAGAGTGAAGTGGGGGCACAATGGCTTGGTCCCCCCTCCACCCTGAAGGGACAAATGCTGGCTGAGTCTGCATGCAAACTGCTGCACTTTAAATGTCAACTCATATATTGCATGATCGTCTCAGGACTTTTTACATAAAATGCAAATGTACGCATTCCATATGAGGGCAGGAAGCCTCTTATGTGTACTCAACCCAAAATGTGCTCTCCTGTCTGGATCTTCTGTGTGCTGTGA
The DNA here is from genome assembly GCA_028551405.1 of Uromys caudimaculatus. Lineage (NCBI taxonomy): Eukaryota > Metazoa > Chordata > Mammalia > Rodentia > Muridae > Uromys > Uromys caudimaculatus. The sequence goes on from CM052716.1 coordinate 1,425,622, forward strand.
TTTGAGATGCTACATAGTTTTCAAAGTATGACACTGTAGGTCCATGCAGGTGAGTAGTTGGTAACTACAACAACTTGCAAACTGTTCTGTAGAAGAGAAGCATTTGAAACATTTCACCATCTCCCAGGCTGTTTTCATTTATATGGTAATATTTAAGGGATCACCTCATTTGCCTTCCCTTCTCCAGAACATGCTAAATCTGTTTTCAAGCAACACTTTTACCCTGTATGTGCTATGACTCAGGGTGACCTTGTGCTTTTCCTGGCTATCCAATGCCCTGGGGACATTAGAGTCCAGGACACACCTAACAGGATAATGAAGTGTCACTTAAGCAAACTGGACAACCAGAACCTCCATTCCAGTGTATTAGGGTGATAGTGGTCAGGATTCTGCATTGCCCATCTGGGATAAAACCTCTGTCTACCATGAAGGAAGAGGTGCATTCCTGTATAGGAGACCACTATAGGTGTGGCTGGTGATCCAGGGGCCCTGTGAAGTTTTCTTGATCCTCCTTTATGTAGTCAACTTTCTCAGACCAAATGAGTTGTCTGACCCCAGCCAAAGAAGGTTCCCAGCCATACTTTAGACTTCAGATGTCACCTCTTCCTATCTCTGGTTGAACTGCTGCTCTGAGCATGCCTGCCATCAGAGAGACATTCACGTGGGTCACATCCTCAAGAGTGACTAGCATCAGACTCGTCACAGAAAGCCACTGCGGCCCTTGGGACAAACAAGAAGGAAGACTGTTTATGTGAGATAACTATACAAGGGTAAGTCTGGATCAGCAATGGTCATATGGGTCCAGGCAGATGTGGGAGCAGATGGAAGTTCACAAGAAGAGCTTGACAAAATAATAGGAGTGGAGGAAAAATTTATTCTGGATGTGGAAGGAGAGATTGTCTTAGTTAGGGTTTTACTGCTGTGAAGAGACACTATGACGAAGGCAACCATTACAAGAACAACATTCAGTTGGGGCTGGCTTGCAGGTGGAGAGGTTCAGTCCATTATCATCAAGGTGGGAACATGGCAGCATTCAGGCAGGTATGGTGCAGGAGGAGCTGAGAATTCTACCTCTTCATCTTAAGGTCACTAGAAGACTGGTTTCCTGGCAGCTAGGACGAGAGTCTTAAAGCCCATGCAGACAGTGACACACTTCCTCTAACAAGACCATACCTATTCCAACAAGGCCACACTCACAAATAGTGCCACTCCCTGTGCCAAGCATATTCAGACCACCACAAGAAGAGATGAAGATCCCAGAGCCACCACTTCAGGGGCATTGGCTCCATGCCTGCTCAATACTGAGACACATTAACTTAACAACATTTCCGACCATGCACACATATGCACAATAGGAGGCAGTACACAGCATACATGTATGTAACATAGTCATAGCAAGCATGGTAAAGAGGGAAGTTTACATGCCAGTGAAATGTGATGTATATTTCCTGAAATAACATTGGCTCTGTGAATCTGAATACCTGGGCCTAGAGCATCCCTCTGGGCTCTAGGCTTAGGTGAATATCTGGGCTTTGGGATGCCACTAAAAATTTAGGAGGAGCTGTGGGGCACTTCCTATGGAGCCCAGGGAGTAAGAGGAAGCAGTGACATCCTGGCATCATATGATGGTCCCATCTGGGTCCTGGCTCACGGCATTGAGCCATCAACTTGACAACCCAGGATCCTGCATCTCAGGCATCTGTTCATGTGTACAAAGAAAAGATGAAGGAGCTGAGGGTATTTGTAGCCCCATGGAGGGAACAAGAGCGTCAATGGGCCTGACCCCCCCCCCCGGCCGTCCTGGAGTTCGGACCACCAACCAAAGAATACACATCTATTGACCCATGGTTTGGACTACATATGCGGCAGAAGATGACCTCCATGGCCATCAGGGAGAAAAGAGAGGCCCTTGGGCCTGAGGGTGCTAGAGGCCCCAGTAAAGGGGAATGTCAAGGTGGGAATATGGGGATGGGTGGGTGGGTAGGTGGGAGGAGGAATTCCCTCACAGAGGTGGGGAGGGGGAGGGTATAGGGGGTTTCCAAAGGGAAACATTGGAAATGTAAATAAAGTATCAAAAATAAATAAATAAATAAATAAATTTAAAAAAAAAAGAAAAGAAAAGATGATGGAGGAAGAATTTGATGGTGGGAAACATTGCTGATTTCATAGTTTTTGACAGGTGAACTGAGTATGGTAGTCATGTCTTTAGTCACCTTATGGATGCCATAGTCTAGAGGACGAGAAGGTTAAGATGCAGGAGTTCTTGAGTCCAGGATAGAATCTGCAGCTTTGGTAAGTGGCACGTTCTCTGATTGTGTGAGTCAGTCTCTCTCTCTCTCTCTCTCAGTGTGTATGTCTGTGTGTGTGTCTGTGTGTGTCTGTGTGTATGCACACTGTGAGCAGAGTGCTGCAAACAACCTGAATTCAGAGTAGCAGGTCACCATGAGCTGCTCAAGAGATGTACTAGGGACAAGTAATGCTCCTTGGGTAAATTTGACTACAGTACACAAGTGTTTGTGGGGACCAGTGACTCCCCAACAGTCTCCAAACCTGGAGGACACTGACCTGTTTTCTCCCTTGTCTGACATACAAACATATGCAATGATAAGGTCTCACTGGGTTGATGCAGAAAGCAATTCCACTACCTTGCTTATTTTCTTTCTTTCTTTCTTTCTTTCCTTCTTTCCTTCTTTCCTTCTTTCCTTCCTTCCTTCTTTCTTTCTTTCTTTCTTTCTTTCTTTCTTTCTTTCTTTCTTTCTTTCTTTCTTTTTTTCTTTCTTTCTTTCTTTCTTTTTTTCTTTCTTCCTTCCTTCCTTCCTTCCCTCCTTCCCTCCTTCCCTCCTTTCTTCCTTTCTTCCTTTCTTCCTTTCTTCCTTCCTTCCTTCCTTCCTTCCTTCCTTCCTTCCTTCTTTCCTGTCTTCCTTCCTTCCTTCCTTCCTTCCTTCCTTCCTTCCTTCCTTCCTTCCTTCCTTCCTTTATTTATTTCTCTCTTCTTTTCTTTCTTGACAATGTTGGCAGTATCTAGATTTGTATCCCAAGCTGGCCTTGAACTCTCATTTTTTTTGCCTCAGTCTCCCAAATGCTGGATCACAAGTGTGCCACCATGCCCAGTTGCCTGGCTCTCTCAGCTCAGAAGCCTAGTGATTCCACACCCTACATCCATATTTCCTTCTAAAAATGGACTGCCATAATTACATGTTAAATATGATTCAAATCTGCAGGGAACTGTAACTCAATAAGCATGAAGAAATTAATGAAAAGCTTAATTATTATAATAATACCATTAAAATCTAATAAGGAGAGAAAAAGTTGACTCATTTTACTTCAGCTTGGCCATCTAATATCTTTTTCCCCCTTTAGCAAACTATAATTAATTTAGACTTGGGTTTTCAGAAAAGCTAAATTATAACCACAGTGCTTAAAAATATTCAGAGCAAAAGAACCAGAGTGGGGAGGAAGCTTTCTAGGTTGTAGGTGGGCGGAAATGAAGCCTGAGAGGTGATGAAGGTCTACTGTGCTTCCTGCGGACCTTGTGGTAGAGGCTGCCATTTTTCAGTCCATGGACTCAGAGCTGCTTGTAACTATTAGCCAATCCGTATAGCTCTGACACCTGTATAAACCTCTAGAGCAGCAGTTCTCAACCTTCCTAATACAGTTCCCCATGCTTTAATGACCCCCAACAATAAAATTATTTTAGTCACCACTTCATTACTGTAATTTTACTACTCTTACAAATCATAATGTAAGTATTTGATATGCAAGATATCTGAATATGTGACCTCTGTGAGAGGGCCATTTGACCCCTGAAGGAATCGTGACCCATAGGTGGAGAACTGCTGTTCTAGAGCCACAGTGTATAGAGGCATCTTTTGTTCAGGGAATTAGATATATTAACAACAACTCAAAGTACTTAGATGGCTTTCCATGTGATAAGAAGTATCTCAATCCCTTGATCCCTTGGTAAATGTGAGGAAACTCAAGTTCGAGCACCTGGAACAGTCTCCAACCTAATCTTCAAGTGAAACGAGCTCATCTTAATTCACTTGATGCTGGGAGTTCCTGACCAGGGAGTAGTAAGTACCTGACGGGGGGGAGTAACTGACCAGAGGGAGAATCTGACTAGGTTTCTACCCTACACTCAGATGTCAGGATCATTGCTAGGGAACTAGGATGCTGCTATCCAGTACCTATCCTGCAAGATGGACTTGCCTGGATCCTGGGTTGCCTTTGAAGAATATATCTCCATTTGAGGGATGTGTCAGTCACCTTCCTGTACCCATCTCAGAACTTACTAACCATAGCTGTGTGATAGACCTCTGAACCCTGGGGTCAAACTTGAAAGTGAGGTGAACTCAGTGGTTTTAATGTCATTGGTGGCTGTTGTCTAGTACTTGCTACTCTGCAGCATTACTTCTACAAATGCGCAGAATAAAACTGGGCAGAGTTGTAGTTGCTGGTCCTATCATAAGAACCATCTGAGAAAGATGGAAAAGGTCAGTGGGTTCCCTCACCAGGAAGTGAGAGAAGTGCTTGGCCCCAGATCCCCTTGCCTGTTTCCAGAGTTACAGTGTCAATGCTTTCTCTCAGATGAGCATGTCCTAGCACACCCATCCTTCTTTAAGAATGCCATTGTTTAGTAAGGATTCTGAGTGGACAGAGCTTTGACCATAGCACTTGAAAATACCGCCTTTCCTCCTGTCTTCCAAGCTCCTGTGAGAGAAGCCACTGCACGATGAACCAACTCCTCTCATAGGCAAGTGTTCTCTCTCACCTCCTCTAAGACTACCCAGCATCTTTAGCTTACAGATATTTGTCTACATAGGTCTTCACAAATCTTTTTGGGGCTCTATAATGTTGGGGATTTTATTCTGTGGGCACTCTGCTCTGCTTCTTCAGTTTGTATATTTACACCCTTATAGTCATTATGTTTTACAGTATGTTTCAGCTTTTATTTCTCTCTTTCTTTTCTGAGTCCAGTGACCTGAGTAACAGCTGCAGTCCCACAGGTCTCTGATAATTGTTCCCAGCCTGCCTTCTCTCAGTCAGTCACATGGGGGATTTCTATTATCCTGTCTTCAAGTTTCTGATTTATCACCCCTTGCTGATGTCACGTGAACCCACTGACCTCTTTCTCTGAAGTCACTTTAGTCTTAGTTGTCAAGTTTCTCTTTGGTTACTTTGCATTTTCTTTTGTTGAAGGTTCATTCCAGAAGATTATAACACTTTAATATCAAAAGAATGGAACTGTGTCTCTCATCCAGGGTGTGATCTTGGTTCTCAGCATCTTGGGTGAGTTGTGACTAAATCTCCAACATTTCCACACACCACTGTGAGGGTCTGAGTAGAGCTTACCCTTAAAAGCTCCATAACAGGATCTTCTTGTTCACCTTTGACATCTGGTGCTGTCCGTCATCACTGAGATTGGTGAATATGAAGCAGCTCACATGGTTTCCATGGCACCAAGGCTTTGATGGCCATTCCTTGCTCATGATGATGGAAACTTGATCTTCCAGCTCAGTCTCCTCTGACGTAGTGTGTCAGAGGAGCATCTCAGCACAGCCCTAGGCAGGTGAGTGCCCAGATTTACCACTGGTCCTTTAGGAAGCATGTGTTTGGATCAGGGTGATTACTCTCTGGATTTAGCCTCTAGCTTCTGCTCTACTTTGGCCCTTATGTTTACAGTCTCTTCTTGTTGGCCTTTCTGTTTGACTCTTATCTTTTTTGGGCTGTCAGGGAGTCTGAGGCAGAGGGGGAGCACAGTGACTCAACATTCTCTTTCCTGGACTAGACTGGTGACTTGGGGAGCTGCTGTCTTCTTTCAGCCTTTAGACTTGTGTTGTCTCCTTTCAAAGAATTTCATTTTCCTCTGCCTTCCCAAAACAATAACTTTACCTCAATTCATGTTTCTCTCTCAAAGAGTTTACAGTATAAATCTTGAGCACATCAACATTTTAAAAGTGAGGCTCATGCTTCTTGTTTGAAAGGGTATTGATTGGCTGCACCACCTTTGTGCCCTAGCCATGACTCAAGTCCAATATAAAAATGTTTCTTATTTTTAAAATCCAAGTTCTCTCAAAGGCAGAAAATGTTAGATGGAGACGTTTCCTTTTCAGGATTTGTCAAAAATATCTACATTACCACAAATGCCATTTAATATCAAAATAAAATTCATTCTTTTGGTTTTGCCTTTTAAATTAAGTTTTCTGTCTCCCTCTTTCTCTTCCCTGGTTCTTCCTTTTCCAAAGCACCCCAGTCTTGAGGTTTCAAAAGCCCAATCCATGTCCAGTGTCTCTCTCTTTCTTCCTGCAGATCCAGATGTAGAACTGTCAGCTACTACCCCCAGCACCATGTCTGCCTGTGTGCAGCCATGCTCCCTGCCATGCTGGTAATTTGGATTAAACCTCTGAAACTGTAAGCAAGCCACCAATTAAATGCTTCCTTTTATAAGAGGTGCTTGGTCATGGTGTTTCTTCGCAGCATTGGAACACCAACTAAGATGGTGCTGTTAATAGGACCCATGGCTTTCTCTTTATTAACCATCTGTCTTTATCAGATCAGACTCAACAGAGCTGGGATGACTTGGTCATGCTGATGGCTTTATCAGTAACACCTGGAACCAGGAAAGAACCCTGAAATTATGTGTTGAAAAAAATAACAGAACAGATACATCATCTTTACCTTTAAGGCCAAGGCAACATAGTTTCCAGCACACAAATTTCAAGGATTCATTCTTTTGTGTGAACAGCTTGTAGGACTGAGAATCTGCCTGTTTGGTGATAACAATACATCCTAACTACCACTTCCCCTCACACGTGACCTTTGAGGGAGCAGTGCAGAGCAGTGGTAGAGATAGGAGTGACAGACATGGGACACTGGCACAGATTTGAAGAACCAAGTTAAAAATGTTTTGAAAGCAAATTCCAATTATGCCCCACATTTTAAAATCACATGGAATTAATTTATTTCAACAACTTATAATTGAGCTTTATAAATTCCTTAGAATCACTTATAGGCATGCCAGTTGAGAACACAGGCCTGAATTCCACATCGGCTGAAAGACTGTCTTCGAGTAGATGAGAGATTCAAATGTTTGGGGCAGTGTGAGGAGGAAGCCCTGTGCTGTATAGTAGAACCGGAGTTCTGCTACAATTGAAAGCAGTGTGGGGGGCAATCACTCACATGACCCAGCAATTTCACTAAAGGTATATATCCTAAGGGAATAGCAGCAATATGTCCCAGGGATGTGTGTACCCATGTTCATTGAAATAATGTGTGTATTAATCCCGTCAGTCATGCATTAACCCTGAGTATCCACCAGCAGATGAAAATGGGGTACATATGCATTGTTGAGTACGAGCCAGCTCTAACAGACTGAACATGGATGAAGCTTAGTTCATACTGATTGAACTATGCTGGCCATAGAAAGAAAAATAAAATAGTACTGTGAAGGCAGAAAGTGGGATGGTTGCTAGCAGGGGCTGGTTTAAGCTAGGAGAGGACTAGTGAGATGTTGGGGGAGGTAAAGGAAACTTCAGGTTCACAGCAAAGCTCTGTAGGAAGTGGCAAAGGTGTGATCAGCAGGAAGGCGCATGCTCACCCAGTTTGAGCAACTTCCCAGTGTGTGTGCAGCAGGAGGGACAACCAGGCATGAGGAGTCCAGACACAGAAGCCATCTGGATGTTTTCAGTTAAATGCCTTATGCAAGAGTGTCCTCATTCAGGGCTTATTTGGCATTGGCAATAAGATATCTCTGCAAATTTAAAAGGCTTCCAATTCCAGGACTGAGATGCAGGTTCGTTCCCTACACTCCTGCCGTAGAAAACTCCATCATTCACAGAACAACTTGTTGGAACATTTCAAGGAACCCCAGGGCTTCTAGGGCCTCCATCTTCCTTTCCACGGTTAGCCAGGATGTATGTTTCCTATTTTGCAAACTAAATGATACTGGTACATTTCTGAGCACTCTGTTCTGAACTGACAGACCTGCACGCACACTGGGGAAGCATCCAGCATTGTCAATAATGCATATCTCTGCTTCATTATTTTGAAAACATCTGTTGAAGAAGATGCTGTTCCTGAGGGGAACTAGGAACTCAAGTCAACTAGCTGTGTGGGCTCTGGTTCTGTGCATCCCTCAAGGGTGTAGTTTCAGGACTCTAGAGGGAGCTGAGGATGGGATGGTCTCTTGCCACGGTCAAAGGTGAAATGGTCTCCAGACTTCTGTATGGTGGAATGTGAATTTTCATTAGAAAAGACATGTGCTTTGGCATGTGCACATGCTCCAGAGCAAGGGAAGGGGAGGAGGTAACAGGTAGGTCTCCTCAGCCTGGCTCTGCAGCCAGTAGCTAACTAATCCATGATCTGTAAAGGAAGCTAAGCATGGGCTGTACTCCTGAGGAAGAGGAGGAGCTAAGACCTGGGAAGAAAGAAAGTGAGCCTGTTTCCTCATTGGAAAAAGTGAAACCTATCTGGGAATGTAACACGGATGGTCCAGCACCTGCTCAGCTTGCATAAAACCTGAGTTTGATCTTTAGCTTCTCATAAACTGAACACAGTAGTACATGACTATAACCCAGCACTTGGAAGATGGAGGTAGAAAGGTCAGAATTTCCTTTTTCTTCATGACTGCAGAGTGAGTTGGTAGCCAGCCTTGACTGTTTAAAAAGCAAAAGCAAAGCAAAACAAAACCAAAACAAAAGCAAAACAGAGAACAAAAACTTTGGATCTGTGTCACCTGTTAAAATGCAAATGAGAATGCTTTTACTGAGGCAGGAACGAATTACATGTGGAAAACCTGTTAAATAAGCATCTTTTGTAGGAATCATGTTTCCAGATTGCTTCCATTCCACGATGGCATCAGAACTCGAAGCCAGCTGCAGGGCAAAGCATCGAGCACTGTGGAACTTTAGACTGTGAGAAGGAAAGGAACATGGCACGCAGACTCGGGTGACTTGGGCACGACTCCCAGGCATCTTTAGAGAATTCCCATATGAAGTCGGAGGTCTAGACACGAATATGTATTGTTTTATTTTGTGATTTATTAATTAACTATCCAGATAATCCCCCTGTTCCCTTAATTTCTCCTTGTGTTCAATGTTTGAGTTCACATTAGGTGTGAAATATCAAAAGAAGGAAACCTGAGCTCACTTCTTCACAATGGACTGTTCTCCAAGATCATCTGGGGACCAGTGGGTAGGTAGGGAGGGAGGCTTGTGTGGTTCTTCCTTAGACCTGGTATCAGCCTCCATGTAACTGAACAGCTGCCTCTAACCCTGCTCACTTATGGACACTGCAGAAACCCCTTTAAATAGACATTTCAGTGCAGGCTTTCTGGCATGGTAAAGAACAAAGTATTGCTTGGGGGAAAAGGGCATACGGAATGCTAAGCCACACAGGAAATATCTGGAGTTTTGGACACAGATTTCAAATATGGGCTAATTTTTCAACTTTTCAGCAGCACCAGAGGCTCTCCAAAACCCAGGCAGGCTCCCACAGGTTCCAGACCTTACAAGGAGGTGCTTCAGCTACAGGCAGGTTTCCACAGCCTCCAGAAAGGGCATTCTCTAGCACCAGGCAGGCTCCCACCGACTTCAGGCCTTGTGAACCAGGCAGGGTTTCCACAGTTTTCAGATGTTTTTGTTTGTTTGTTTGATTTTTGTTTTTAATTTTCAGATCTTGCAGCACCAGACAGGCTCCCATAGGTTATACACCCTGCAAGGAGACTCTTCAGGACCCAGTGAGGCTTCCATGGGCTCTAGATCCTGTAAAGAGGTTCTCTAGTACCCAGGCAGGCTCCCATGGGCTCAAGACCTTGCAAAGAAGTCTCCAGTACCCAAGGAAGCTCCCATGGGCTTCAGATCCTGTAATGAGGTTATCTACCATGTAGGCAGATTCCCATGGGCTTCAGACCTTGCAAAGGAGTTATACAGCATTAGGCAGGGATCCCATGGGTTTCTGACCCTGCAATGAGGTTATGTAGCACACAGGCAGTTTCCCATGGGCTCCAGACTTTGCAAGGGAGTTCTCAGGCACCATGCAGACTCCCATGAGCTCCAGATCTTGCAAATCGGATTCTGCAGCACCAGGCAGGATTGCATGAGCTCTAGACTTTGCCGGGGGGGGGGGGGGAGTCTCTAGCACCAGAATGCTTCCATGGACTGTATACCTTGTAAGGGGATTGCCCAAGACCAGTCAGGCCCCCATAGGCTCCAGACTTTGCAAGGAAGCTCTCCAGCACCAGTCAGGCCCCCACAGGCTTCAGACCTTGGAAGGAGATTCTCTAGAACCAGGCAGCGTACACACAGGCTTCAGATTTTGCCAGAATGTTCTCTATCATCGGGTGGGGAACTCAGGACTCCAGACTTGGAAGGGATCTCTCCAGCACCAGGTAGGTTCCCATGGGCTCCACACCTTGCAAGGAGACTCTCCAGCACCGAGGGAGGCTCCTTCATGCTTGAAAGGTTGCTGGAAAGAAGGAAGCAGTTGCCAATCAATCTTTTTCAAGCACTAGCAGCTCCACACCCTCTCCTTGTAATGTATTAAAAAAATCAAATGGTTCCTGGCACTGGGGACTTTCTTTTCTTATAGTTTGTATTGATATTTGAAACTGCAGTCATATTTGGCTCCTTAAGATTCAGTATTAAGAATCAAATGATTGGGGGTAGAGAGCTGGCTCTGTGGTTAAAATCAGTGGCCACTCTTGCAGAGGACCAGCGTTTGGTTCTCAGTATCCACACAGTGGCTCACACTCATCCCTAACTTCAGCTGCAGGGTATCTTGTGCCCTCTTTTGGCCTAAACATGCACCTGACACTCACATAATGTGCAGAAATGTGGGCAGGTGACTACTCATGCACATGAAATAAAAATCAAGGAATCTAAAAAAAAATAAAGAAAATAATTAAGAGAACTGGATGGTGGAAGAGTCAATGTTACCTCTAAAAGAATGAAATATTTTAAAATTATTTGAGGAGATGAAACTCATTTTTAAAACTCTTTGAATTATCACCTGATCTTCACAAAACTATTTAATTTTAATCTTCATAATTTAGCTTCTTGTAAATATCATACTTAATTTCAAAGATTGAGACCCCAGGTTGTTAGTTTTTTTAAAAATTTATTTGTTGATCTTACAGACCTCATTCATATCAAAGTAAGAATGAGGCCTTCAGATAAGCTCCAATTAAATCAGATAAAACAATGAAAATGTTTTATTCTGTGTAAATGTGGATTTACATAGAATATGCTTTTCTGTCCTTAGAATATCCAAACAGGAAAGTAGCTATATCTGGATTTTAGCTTGTGGTCACATCATAATCTAAGCCTTGGGACCACGAAATTGCCAGTTATAAAGATTTTAGGTAGGTTTTGAAATTGCTGTCCATGAAGTACTTCCTGTGCAAGTCTGAAGTACTTCCTGTGCAAGTCTGAAGACCTGAGTCTGGATTCCTAACATTCAAATAGAAGACCAGGCATGGCAGCACACACCTGCAACCTAGTGCTGCAGAGGTGGAGGCAGGATAGTCCCTGGAGCTTCATGGCCAGTGTAGCTAGTACATATACATGTATCACCTACACATGCATACATACACATACACATGCATACACACATACATATTCATACACACATACACATGCATACACATATATACAAGCATACATACACATGCATACATATATATGTATACATACATATACACATGCATACACATGTATACAAGCATACACACACATACACATGCACACATACACATTCATACACATATATATAAGCATACATACACATATACATGCATACACACACATACACATGCATATATACACATACACATGCACACATACACATGTATACATACACATGCATACACATATACACAAGCATACATACACATACACATGCATACATACACATGCATACATACACATGCATACATACATATGTATACATACATATACACATGCATACACACATATACATGCATACATTCACATACACATGTATACATACACAAACACATGCATATACACATACACATGCACACATACACATTCACATGCATGTATACACATATACATATTCATACATACATATGTATACATACACATGCATACATGCATATATATGTATACATATACATGCACACATACACATGCATACATACACATGCATACACACATACATATTCATATATACACATGTATACATACACATGCATACATATTTATACATACAAATGCACACATACACATTCACATGCATGTATACAATACACATGCATACACACATACATATACATGCATACACATACACATGCATACATACACATGCATACACACATACATATTCATACACACACATGTATACATACACATGCATACATGCATACATATTTATACATACCCATGCACACATACATATACACATGCATACACACATATATATTCGTATATACATATGTATACATACACATGAGAATGCCTGGGGCTCAATGGTCAGTCTAGCCAAGTTGATGAGTTCCAGATTCAGTGAGAGACACTACCGCCTCAAAAGAACCTGATGCAGAAGCTGTGGAGAGATGGCTCACTAGTTAAGAACTACTACTACTTCTCTGAGAACCAGAGTTTTGTTCTCAGCACTCAACTCAGGCTGCTTAAGACCCCCTATAACTCCATCACTCCTGGATTCAACATAGATCTCTATGGACATCTGCACTCTTATGCACAGACCCACATGCATGCACACATGGACACATAATTAAAAATAATTTTTAGATTAAAATAAGGTGGAGAACAATTAAAGAAAACACCTGAGACTGACTGCTAGCCTCCAAATGCAAGTATGTGCACACGCAGGTGCACACACACACAGAGATGTACACAGACAAAAGTCTCTTAGCAAGACAGAATTATTTGGGGGAACTAAGAAGGCATCTGGGATCTCAGAAGAAGCTTGAAAATCCAGTGTGGGAAGCAAAAATATCTGTCAGACATCAGGGTGATTTCCTTGTGCTCTCAGCAGAAAGAAGTCTCTGTGTATAGACATATGTTTTCCATGCATGTGTCTGTATGCATGTGTATATGTGTGCATGTGTATGCATTGTATGTATGTGAGCACATATGTGCACGCATGTATTGTGTGTATGTATTTTATAGATAATACTAAAATCATATCAAAATCGTCAGGAGCACATTATTTTGCACTATGGAGCTACAAATCACTTGAGAGCATATATGATGATGATAAAAAGATGTTCTAGGACTTTGCACACAGCACACATTTAAGCATTGTAGTATTTTCCAAACACTCGAAGTTGTTGTTCTCATAATTCAAGTCCAGTATGAATTTTAGGTACTTAGTTCTTCACAATGTTAGAGGAAGAGTGCCTGCTTCTAATTGCACACCTACAGTGCGAGAGTCTGGTCTGAAATGGATCAAACATGGCTTAAAGTCGCTGAAGTTTGTGACTCATGGACCAGGGACATTTGTCAGAGGCAGCTGTGGTGCTGTGCATGAAATACTGGCTGTCTACTGGGGGAGCCAGAGGCCACACAGGAACCTTCAAAGCTCTGTGATGGCCACAATGACAGGTTGATGACATCATGGAGCCTGGCAGCATCAAAGGGATGGAAATGGCATGCCAAGGCCTCCCTGACCAACAGGAGGAAGTAGAGGGCTGAGCTCTGAGGAAAGTGAAAGATTCAGGCTGTTCAGAGCAGCAACATCCCCAGCTGGATGTTCACCAAGAGGTGGCCCTGGATTTACGACAACTAAGAAGGAGCCTGGACACTTCTCCATAAGCAAGAGTCAACTGTGCAGTGTGGGTGAGGCCTGTCCTGTCCCAAGCCAAGGGCTACATTCCTCTACTGGTTTTCAGGTTGAGATCCTTTTGGTTGGAACAATACACATACATGCACAAACATACATGCAGACAGGCTTACAAGCACATACATGTATACTAGCACACATTTATACGTATGCACAAAAGCACACATAAGTACTCATGTATGCATGCATGCATACACACATATGCTCATATACTCATGTACAACAACTCACATATACTTTCATATACACATATAGACACATACATGCATACACATGCACATGTTCAAAACACACATTTGCAGGCATGCACACAAATAAAATGCATGAGTAGACTAGTCCATGTGTAACGCAAAGCACACACATAACCACACATGCACACACATTCACAACCTATTTGTTTGCTTATTTCTAAAGCATTGTCAAATTTTTCAAAAGTAAAATCCAAAAGTGTTTTCAAATAAACAAATTCTCCATAACAAATTTCTTGTGCAGGGCTGGTGGTGTAGCTCAGTGATAAGTTATGCATTTTGCAGGCATGAGATCTGGGTTCTATCCACAAGGTCCCCTTAAATATCCTGTGCACCCCCTGCTGCTTAAAGCTACTTGGTGATATGCTTTAAACTAGGGAAAGGTTCTGAATACAGCAACCAACAGAGGCAAAATGTGAGAACTCCCCTATAGAGCACATGCTGGAGCAGGGGTTCAAGGTGAACTGGGCTAGTTTAAAGCAGCATGACTGGGGGACAACTCCTCACCCAGGAAAAGGTGATGGTCAGTTTTCCACACTGAGAGCAGGTGCCTATCTCTGAGAAAGCTTAGGTATCTGTCTATCTATCTATCTATCTATCTATCTATCTATCTATCTATCTATCTATCTTTCTTTCTTTCTATCTATTCATCTATCACTTATATAACTATCATCTATCTATCACCTATTGTCTTAGTCAGGGTTTGTATTCCTGCACACAACATCATAGCCAAGAAGCAAGTTTGGGAGGAAAGGGTTTATTCAGCTTACACCTCCCCATTGCTGTTAGTCACCAAAGGAAGTCAAGACAGGAACTCACACAGGGCAGGAACTTGGAGGCAGGAGCTGATGCAGAGGCCAGGGAAGGATGCTCCTCACTGGATTGCTTCCCCTGGCTTGCTCAGCTTGCTTTCTTATAGAACCCAGGACTACAAGCCAAGGGATGGCACCGCCCACAATGGGTTGGGCCCTTCCCCCTTGATCACTAATTGAGAAAATGCCTTACAATTGGATCTCATGCAGGCATTTCCCCAAGGAAAGCTCCCTTCTCTCTGATAACTCCAGCTTGTGTCAAATTGACACAAACACATCACTAGTAAGCCTCAACCCTTACTTTCTTGTTCATTACCCAAGATCTAAATAACTTTGAAAGTCCTACAATCTTTACAAAATCTTACATATTAAAATTTCAATCCTTTTAAAATATCCAATCTTTTTTGAAACTCAACTCAAAGTCTTTTTACAATTTAGAGTCTTTT
The DNA here is from genome assembly GCA_028551405.1 of Uromys caudimaculatus. Classification (NCBI taxonomy): domain Eukaryota; kingdom Metazoa; phylum Chordata; class Mammalia; order Rodentia; family Muridae; genus Uromys; species Uromys caudimaculatus. The sequence goes on from CM052716.1 coordinate 1,440,952, forward strand.
AACTGGGTTCCACTAAAATACTTTCTTACTTCAAGAAGGAAAAATATCAGGGCACAGTCCCAATCAAATGCAAAATAAAACTCTAACCATCCAATATCTGGGATCCACTCACAATCTTCTGGACTCCTCAAAGGGCTTGAGTCACTTCTGCTCTGCCCTTTGTAATATACACCTTGTCTTCTAGGCTCCAGCTGCCTGCACTCCACTGCTGGTGCTGTTCTTAGTGGTCATCTCATGGTACTGGCATCTCCAAAACATGGCTGTCTTCTACTGCAACTGGACTGAACTTTCATAAAAAAGCCTCTCATTGACTCTTTTCATGGTGCTAAGCCTCAACTTCTCCACATGAGCCCTTCAGTTCTGGGTCTTCAACTGCCACTGAGGCTGCACCTTCACCAATGGCCTTCCATGGCCTCTCACAGTGCCAAGCATCAGGTGCTACCCCTTCATGTTTCAAAACCAGTACCACCTGGGTGACTCTTATATATTCTAAGTCTGGCTGCCAACGTGAGGTACAACTGTGGCTATCTCTGGAACACAGTTTCTCTGTGCTCTCAGAAAACACTTCCCAGAAGATTTCACCTCAGTGATACTGGTCTCTTCTTAACCACTGCTAATTTCTTAGCTCCAGCTAACCAGCATCAATCATCCCAGCAATGCGAAGGTTTTGCTTTAGTAGTTCTGATATCTTGTTAATCACAGTGCTGATTCTTCAGCCCTAGCTAACCAAAACCACAGAATCTTCACAACCAAAACAGCAATGGCCCTGATAAGAGTCTTTAATCTTCCTTCTGAAATTTCACAAGCCAGGCCTCCATTGTTTGCACTCTTCTCAACATTATCTTCTAAGCTCCTACAGAACACCCTACAGAGCTCTTAATATCCCAAGGGCTTTTCTAGCTCAAAAGTCCAAAGTCCTTCTACAGTCCTCCCAAAAACATGGTCAGGTTGTCACAGGAATATGACATTCATGGTACCAGTTTGTCTTAGTCAGGGTTTGTATTCCTGCACACAACTTCATGACCAAGAACCAAGTTGGGGAAGAAATGGTTTATAAATTTACACTCCCACATTTCTGTTCATCACCAAAGGAAGTCAGGACAGGAACTCACACAGGGAAGGAACTTGGAGGCAGGAACTGATGCAGAGGCCATGGAGGGGTGCTGCTTACTGGATTGCTTCCTCTGGCTTGTTCAGCTTGCATTCTTATAGAACCTAGGACTACCAGCCCAGGGATGGCATCACTCACAATGGGCTGGGCCCCTCCCCTTGATCACTAATTGAGAAAATGCCTTACAGCTGGATCTCATGGAGGCATTTCCTCAAGGAATGCTCCTTTCTCTGTGATAACTCCAGCTTGTGTCAAGTTGACACACAAAAACAACCAGTACACCTATCTGTCTATCTATCTATCTATCTATCTATCTATCTATCTATCTATCTATCGTCTTTCTATCTATGTATCACATATCTATCATCTATTTGTCATCCATGTATCTATCTACAATCAATTTACCTATCATTTACCTATCATCTATCTTTTATATATTTAATTATTTACATATCTTTAATATTTTTACCTGATATCTATCTATAATCTATGTATTAATCTAACTATCACTGATGATCTATATATCATCTATTTACTTATTAGACACCATTTATCATTTATTTATAAACCTTCCACCTATTTGTCATCTATGTATTTATTCATCTACCACATATCTATCATCTCTCTCTCATCTATCATCATCTATCTTAAAAAGTCTGTCCGTTATTGAGTTTATATGTCTGTGCTGCTTGCACTGTTTGTGTCTTTTATTTCTTGGAGTTTCATTACTAGCATGAAAAGCAGACATTAAATGCAATCTATACAATGGAAATTCCCTATGCCCATACATGGTAACATTTGAGTGAATTAAGTTCAAGGCCATAGGAGAGGGAACAGGGAGCAAACAATAGTTGCTGAGAGAAGAGGTCTTGGAGACACTGTGATTTATCAGTTGTCAGCTTATATGGCCTCGGTGAAGGTAGTAGAAAAAACAGATAAAATATTAAAAAACAAGGTGTTTCAGAAACATTGAGGTAGCTGTGCCTAGATGGATAGAGTACTTGAAACACACCAGAAAATATAGTGGGTCTGACACCTAGCACCGTATCTCCCCTCAGATGTGTGTAGATTCCAAATTGGAATGAAGCCCAGACACCATGAATATCAGCAGCAAGTCAGTGACTAATGAAAGAGGCACAACACTCGGTGGTTTCTAGAGACAAACTTGAAGCACAGGGTCAGTTTGCTGCATGCGTCTCTTTCTATGTCTGCAGCTGGCTTCACGTACATTTGCAATGGATAAATTTTCGTGATGTTCCAGTGTTCCCACCATGCCAGCATGTGCCCACTGGCTCCTAGGTGATTCTTGATAAGATCTACATGTATGATGATAGGAGTGTTTTTAGCTTTGATAAGAAACACAAGGCCCTTCCTATCTTCCATTTTCAGTTTATTCTTGATCTGGAAGAACCATCACTGCTTGTTCTTGTTTCACTGATTGGTCTGGAAATCTCAGTGTTTACTGTAGCCTTTAGTTATTTACGTTTAGTGCAATTCTTGCTATGATTGCATTGGACCTGAAGTTTGGCTGTTTGAATTTTCACCTACTCCTCTGTTCCTCTTCCCTAGTCATCCTTAGTGTCAACAAAATGTCCATAGCATAGATTCTGAGATGCTCCTTTCAGATCTCCAGCTGCAGAGCATGCAACCAGAGACAGCTCTTCCTGGATGATCCAAGTTCATCACTGATACTGAATGGGTCACCCTTCCATGACCAGCTTCCAGCCAATGCCTGAGAATGGCAAACTCTTCCCTGAGACTTCTAGCTCCATCTAAGGACACTCATCAGCTGGTTCCAGACTCTACTAGTCCTGGCTCTCTGTCTAAGACTTCTACTCAGCCTCTTCCTCCTCTTCTTCATGGGAGGAGTTGCCCTCCTTATGGGTCAGATCCCTATACATCTTCTCTGTAGATCTTTGAGGCATCTCAGCCCACCTTGGTCTTCACTTTCTGCTCTGTTCATGTACACTGTATTTTCTGTAGTCCACCTATGGCTTATCCATTGTATTTTGCTGCATTAGAGTGATTTGGGATTCCAGCTTCTTGTCATCTCATATCATCCAGTCCACTTAAGAGTTCATAGTCAAATATTCAAGGCAGCTTCCAAGGCTGGAAAAGAAGTAGGCAACAAACCCAACATGGAGGATACACTTGAATAGGGCCTGGTATCCAATATTGTCTGTCTCTATGTGTACCAAAACAATAAGAAGGAGAGGGCTTAGCTATACCCACTCTACATGTGAAACTCAAATGTACCATTTCAGTTCCTCAAGGTTGCGGGGTGCAGGGTGTGAGGTCAGGCTCAGTTGGCAGTTGGGCTTTTATGATCTCAAGAGACCACTGCCTCAAGGGCTCAGAGTCAGATCACTAGCAGAGCAGTGTAAATCCTAGGAGCTTCCCTGCAAGGTCATCAGTCACACCTGTTCTGTTCACCATTTGCCCTATGTAGGGCTGATGTTTAGACCTCTGGGTGGTGCTGCCTTGTGTCAGGCTGGCTTTGTTGCCTGGATCCTTAGACTATGATCTCTCTGTCTTTCATGGAAGTGACCCCTGTGCCTGCATTCCAAGGCTCTGTAGAGAGAGGCTCCTGGGTTTGCACAGTGGCCTCTGACTACTCCATCATATCTTTTGTTTCCTTATATGAAGAATGTCTTGAGATCCCAATGAGACATCTTTTGCAAAGTATAAGAAAAGCATGATTCTCACTCACTGAAGGAAGGAAAATACCTTAAGCTACCAAGCATTGCATCAAAGCCCAGGTGGGTTTTGCTGAAATTAATTCCACAAAAGTGTTCTGGCTCCTGGGACTTGAGGCTCTTTCTACCATGCTATACATACATCTATGCAACATACATCTATGTGCACACATAGGAAGACAAGCTCACAAACATGTGAGCTTGCCCATGTTCATGAACTGCTTTAGAAAGACTCATGCCTTGTGTCTCTTTGCCATTTCCTTGAGTGGCTCCTTCTTCTGTTTTTTGGCTTAGTGACAGCAGGACAGGGCTCTGATCCAGCAGGTTACACTTCACTTGTCCCCAACATCAAAGATGTACTGTTCCAGAAGTGCTCGGAACATTTGGCCCAGCAGATAATGCCACACCAGCTCTCTTGTGACAGGATCTTCCTGTGGAGAGGGTGGAGGCTGGGTCTTTTCTCTCTCCTGAGTTTGGTGCCTTTCACAATTTCAGGGGAACCCAGAAGTGCCCCAACGCTGGAGTGTTCCTTGGCATCCAGGCAGTTGGCCTTCAAAACAGCAGTGTGGCCCTGTCAGCACCTCTCTCAGCCTTGCCTGCCTGTCTTATTTCTGGAAGCTGTGATGTTCAATAATTCAGGGGGAGCACGCATCAGCATATCTTACAGCATATTTGATGTGCCAACAAACAGACTGCAGACTGTTTCGTTTCAATTAGCCCCTTTGTTGCCAACAAAAGCCCAACAAACCCCCTGAGCGAGGGCCAGGCCTTGCTCCAGCCTGTTCTTGGCCAGTCCCGGGCTCTGTGTGTGTACACAGCACACACACACACACACACACACACACACACACACAGCCACCCTCTGCTCCCATCCCCTCTCACTTTCTCTGCTATTGTTCTCCTGGTATCTTTTTACCTGGGATCAAGTGACTTTCTCTAACCCAGAAATAAGGACTCAGCTCCATTTTCAGGCTTCTTCTGATCTCCCCAGCTAATTGGCTCAGGTGTAAACCAAACCAGCAGGGCAAGGACTTTGAAGTGAGGCTGCTTTGCGCAGAGCGCCTGGGAGCATCCATCTGTGTGTCAAATACCATCCGGCCAGCCCGCTGCTCGGCCACTAATGAAAACGCAAGTAATCAGGGTGTATTACAAGGCTCACATCCATGTTGGTGCTTTATTGTGAGCTTATCATTAACTTTGCAGGCTGGACTTGGAATGCAATCTGGCCAGTTTTTAATAAGAGGGGCCATCGGTGTCACTTGCGCGAGTCACAGGGCAACACCAGCTGTGTCTTCTTTACATAGGGAGCCACCCCTCTCTTTGATCAATAATGCCTTTTCACTTTAAAAGGGGGGCTCATTTTGCTGAGAGGTGAGAGAAGGACCTTCCCAGCCCTGTGCCTGCAGTCTGTTTGTCCAGAATGCACAATTACAGAAAGGTCAGTCTACAGAACACTGGGGACCCTTGCTGCTTTGCCTGACTCTACCTTCTCACTCTATTTAAAGGGTGCACTAACCACAGGGCCCACCCCCTGTTTATGTGTTGATTATCAATAGCTGCTTTGCAAAGGAACAAAAGCAAGAAAAGCAGCTGGCCTTTTCGGACTCTGATTTTGCTCGGGTCTTCTTCATTTTTAATATGCAAGCTGGCTGCATGAAACCAACATAATGAATGTCATCTTTTCCATGGCTCTTCTGGATGACTGGGAGGTTTTACATGTCTTGCTTATACTTTGTCCCCAGGGTGTGACCTCTGTGCCTCCTCTTTCATCTGATCTTTGGTTTCTGAGCTGCATGCCCATGGTAGGTGCAGAGCCTTTCACACTCAGCTGCAAGATAAACACACATGTCTTTCCAGAGTGACATGTGCTGATCAAATATTTTGGAAACTTTACACATGCATCGATATGCCAAGGGATGAGGCACACATTTCTGTGTTCTTCAGAGTATGACTTAGGAACTACTGTGTGTTTGAAGGGACAGAAGCATCCAGTTTCTGGACAAGAATGCATACAAAGGCATCACTGCATGCCTCTAACTGCTTGGTGAACACAGCGTAGTACCAGCAGATGTTTGTTCCCTCCTGTCCTGGTGGCTTAGAGGGAGGACCAGATGTGTCTTTACAGATGTGGCTGTCTTCTTCCTGTGCCCTTGTGTGGTGTTTTGATTGTTCCCACATTCTGGGTCTTTTCACCAGGCCCTCCATTGAGTGAGGGCAATGTTAGCAATTTCACTTTAGTTTAATCAGCCATTGAAGACTGGCCTCTAAATAGAGCCACATTTGGAGGTCCTGGAGCTTAAAGCATCAATGTATGAATTGTAGAGGTCCTGGAGCTTAAAGCATCAATGTGTGAATTGAAGGGATATGTTTTAGCCAGTGGTTCTCAACCTTACTAATACTGAGACCCTTTAATACAGTTCCTCATGTTGTGGTGACCCTAACCGTAACATTTCTTTGCTACTTCAAAACTCTAATTTTGCTACGTTATGAATCATAATGTAAATATCTGTTATGTAGGATATCTGATATGCGTACCCCAAAGGGATTTTGACTCATTGACGGAGAACCACTGGTTTAACCTATTATGGGGAAAAACTATGTCGCAAACTTTGGTTTAATGTTATCAAGTTATGGCAGAGTTATTGGCACTGGCCTAGAAGTGGTACCAGAGGCCACAACTGTATTAGAATGTGGAAAAGCATCCCTGGAAGCCCCTAAGGGGTCCATTTGGGGTCTCTAAGGCTTACCAAAAAAAAAAAAAATGGACAGCTAACATCTCCAGTCTGGAATCATAGTCTCTGCTTGCCCACTAGGTAGGGAGGAACATACTCTGCCTACAGGCTCTGGGGTCAAGAGAAGGTCACGCCTCACCACCTTGGCATCAGCAGATCCTTGGTTGGTAGGATGGGACCTTTGACCTGGACCACAGTATCTTGGGTGGTTGAGTCATCTGTTATGGGCAAATGAACACAAGCAACAGCCAGGTCCCACATTTTGGTTTCTGCTGAGACTGGTACCAACAGCAGAAATTCCAAAAGATGAAGACAGAAAAGGTGGACATGCAACATGGTTCTCCCCAAAGACGAGTCCCCAGGCACAGGTATGAAGTTCCAACTCAGGTTCTTCAAAGAAAGCTACAAGGAACACATTCATGGAGAATTCCAGCCTTGTCTACCCCCAACCCTGCAGGATCTGGGTCAGAATCATAAGCCAGCTTAGCACTACCAGGGCTCTCTGTCTCAGCCGTTAGTTTCAGACTCACTTTGCTTTACATTAGGCTCATTAGATGGAACATCCCAGGGATATTATCAGCTCATTTTCTATGGCTGTATTTTCTGAAGAAGCAGCCAGCCTCTGGGAAATACAAGGAGCCATGTGCCTTGATATACGTCTAGCAGCCTATTACCTTCCTCTCTGTATCTAGAATGAGACTGAGTCTATAGTCAAATGGTTGATACAGAGGACATAAGCTCTCCTCAGATAAACAGATGTGGTGGTGTCAGAACAAGACACATATCAGGGAAATATCAAGATCCTTGCACCCCAGACATGGAAACTCCAAGTGCAGGGTCTCCAAGGACCCAGGCAGGAAGTAGCAACAAGATCTGTATAAATGAAAAAGAGGGTGCATTACACCTGCGCTCTGTCTCCATTGTTGGAGGAAGTAGTAAGCTACTCTTGCCAAGAGGCACACCTCTATGGGATATACTGTTGGTAAATTAGCAGACCCTCTCTGAGGGGGGCTCAGTGGAGCTGCATAAGGTAGGGTCCTTTTATATACACTTAGCAGCTTATTTTAGGCTCTCTTCTGACTGTCTCTCTGTGCTGAGTGAAATGAACTTCTGATGCAATTCTGATTGATAATTTGATTGACATTCCTGGATGACGTAAATGTGAATCTGCATAGATACACTGCAAACCTACTCTTCTACCAAATGACAGCAGCTTTCTGGATGAATTTAGTGACCTTTTCAAATACTGCAAGAAAGTCTTTTCAGCTCTTTGTAGTACTGACAATATCATGGCAAGGGAAAGGCTGCCCATTAAATGTTCACAGGCATGCATGTGTGTTATAGCAACAGTTGGGCCTCAGAGGTGAGGTCCGAAGTGTAGGGCCTTCCAGTGGCTTTATTTTACTGTTTTATGAGATTCTGGAAATGGGGACAGGGTCTCTAGCATCCTTAATCTGTAGGATTTTATTAATCTGGGAAAGAGCACCCAGCTGACAATTTCTCCTGTTTCCTAGAGAGTCCGAAATACTCTTTTGCCTTGAACTTTTCCAGGGTCTTTTGTGCACAGTGTGAGCCTGCTAGATATTGAAAAACAGGTGGCAGAGGCCTGGGATCAGACAGTTCGAGTAAGGAAACTTCTACAGTTACTATGGGAGTATACCTGAAGCACTGTGCTATCAGGAGCCTCATTGTACATGGTTCCACACAGGCTGGATCATACTGATGTCTATGCATAAAAGCAGGCTACCTACCAGGGAGGTGTAATGCAATGCTATGCATGTTTCATACCTATGGCTACCGCCTTGCTCTGAGAGTCTTACACAATGGGTTTCAGTCTTCACATGTCCAACACAGCCCATTCTACAGAGAGAACACTCATCACTAAGATTGACATGCGTTATTTGTTTTGGGAAGAGAATTTTGGGTTTTTTTCTTGTTTTTTGTTTTTGTTTTTGTTTTACCTTAAATGTGCATGTAGTATGATGTGAGTGAATGTCTGTATGTGTGTGCAAGTTTACACGTGAGCACAGGTGTGCATGTGTCAGCTGTGCGTATGTGGCGATCAGAGGACAACCTGGGGTGTCAGTCTTTACTTTCCCTCTTGTTTTGAGACAGAATCTCTAATTGTCCCCCTCTGTTACACCAGGTTAACTGTCCCATGAGCTTCTGGGAACTCCCCTGTTTCTGTCCCCATCTTGTAATAGGTGTGCAGAGAGTACAGGCATGTCCTACTGTTTCTGACCTTAAAATGGGTTCTAAGGATCCAAGCTCAGGCCCTCATGTTCACGTGGGAGAGGCTTTACCAAGAGTAAATTCTCTTTACTCCACATTACAAGGTGAACTTGTGTGCTAAGAGATCTGATTTTCTTCTAATTTTTTGTCTGTTGTTCTTATCAAATTTAGCTAAGTTGTAATACAAAGAAAACCAGTAATTGCTCACTGTTGTGTTTTACATTGTAATTGCAAACCCAGGAGGGAGGCAAAAGCAAGTGAACTGTAGGTTTAAAACCAGCCTGGGGTATACAATCAGACCCCAGGGGAAATGTTTACTGTCCTTTCTTAAACAGTACACTTAACAATTGAATATAACTGAGGTTCCACTGATCACGGCTACAGAAATTCTTACACAGATTTCTTTTTACTGGTTATTCTGATTCTCAAGCCAAAGGCTTAATGATGAAACTTCATAGAAGCTTCCTAGAGTTTCATCTCACAGACTCCTTACATTTCCTACTGTCTCTAAGAAGTGGCTTAAATATCTGTCCCTTGGTTTTTGGTTATTACTAAGGATGAAACCCCAGTGAATAAGGGGCAGTGTTAACTATCCAGCAGAATCCCAAAGCTTGGACCTAGAGGGTCTAACTCAGAGATCACTTTGAACACAGTAGGAAGAACCAAGGAGACAATGTTGAGGATTGAAAAGTTTATGAAATTACAAAGATCAGAATCTCTTGTTCACTGCTGAGCCATAACTGAAACTAGCTGCTTCAGAAAAGCAGGAAATGGAAGCTTCAGGGTTCAGGTGCAGACTCCTGCTTACAAGGCTGACTGGTTCTTCGGAAAGCCCATTCGTTATTTTTCTGTCTCAGAGGGAAAATGGTTCACAGCTCACAACTTTGTAAACTTGGAAGCAATGATCACCTTTCATCGTGTCCCAGAACATGGGCATCTATTGCTAAGTTCCTCTAAGGGCTATGAGGTGCTGTTAAATTGTGTGTATACACACACACACACACACACACACACACACACACACACACACGGGGGGGGGAGAGAAAGAGAGAGAGAGAGAGAAAGAGAGAGAGAATGCAGATCATGCAGAGGCTTTTGTTTTCTTATGCTTTTGTGCTTAAATCTGAAGATTGCCAAGAGATGCCCTAAGACAGTTTGAGCAGGAGATTCTAAGAAAGGAGTTATCAGAAAGATTTTGCTGAAGTCACAGACAAAAGTAGATCCACTGGGGTCTCTATATGGGTGGGACTCTTCCTAGAGAGAGGAGCTCACCCTCTGTCATGGAGCAATAGTGACAAGCTGGATTTCTGTGCAGCACAGGCTGCTCCAGCTGTGGCTAGGAGGCCTGTTTCTGCACCTGTCATCGGGCCCTCATTATCAAGCCACACATGGCTCCCCCCACTGGCTGCTCCTGAGGACACCTTTATAATGAGTCTTCCCACCTCAGTTTACAGAGAAGCTCATTACACACGTCACCATGAGGTTTTGCACACCCAAAGAACTGCATTAATAAATTAATTTCTCTTTTCCAAGTCCCAGCTGCAGAGAAGAGCTATGCCGGAGAAAGGTGGTCAGCTGTTCCCAGAAAGGGACTTGCTTGACCCATCACTGATAAACTCAGCATAAGTGACCAGTATATATATGATTCAGACTTGGGAAAAGTTGTTTTGGAAGTACTATTCTACTACTACTACTACTACTACTACTACTACTACTACTACTACTACTACTACTACTACTTACCTAGTCTTACTAGATATCCCAGCTTTTCTGGAGCTCACACTGTAGACCAGGCAGGCCTCAAATTCACAGAGATCTGCCCACATCTGCCTCCTGAGTATTGGTATTAAAGGTGTGTGCCACCTGCCTATCTTACAGGTTTTAACTTTTTTTTTTTTTTTTTTTTTGGTTTTCTGAGACAGGGTTTCTCTGTGTAGCCCTGGCTGCCCTGGAACTCACTCTGTAGACCAGGCTGGCCTCGAACTCAGAAATTTGCCTGCCTCTGCCTCCCAAGTGCTGGGATTAAAGGCGTGCGCCACCACTGCCCAGCCAGGTTTTAACTTTTAAGAAGAATTTTCCAGAATACTTTATATTGTCCTTCACATTTCTCATGTTACTAGCATATTCATAGATATTGGCTAATTAGTCTAATCCTTATAGTTTTTCAAACCAGAGTACTGGCTTAGGTGGAAATATCCACTCTGGCTAGCTTTTCTGTCCACTGAGCAGGTCCTTTGTGCCTCCTCTCATCACAAGCACCATAGCATGAGCAGCCATGTTGTTCTATTGAGTTGGACTCTTGGATTTCATATTTTCTTTCTGAGAAAGAGCAGATTTCAAATTTTAAAAAATCTCAAAATCACTCATGATCCAGAAAAAGAAAAACAGAATATTTCATCGAAATGCCAGGAAGATACAATTGCTTTAAATGAGTACACAACAAAGCCCCAAACACACAGAATAAAATTCAACAGAATCACAGGAGACATGGACAACTCAACAGCTGTGGCTGGAGATGTCAACAGTCCACTGTCAGTAATGGGTATAAAATGAGAGAAAATCCAGGGGCAGATGATTAACTGATACTTCTGAAAGCTTCTCCTAAGCAATAGCTTGCATTTGTTTTTCAGGCACACAGGAACAGGTATTCTATAGGCTTGACCATGTGCCAGACCATAAGTAAAAGAGTTTAAAAGATTAAAATCACATGGAGCATATTCTCCAGTCATAGGAAAATTAGAGATTATTGGGAGAATAAAATTGTGAAGGCCCATAAATATCTGAAATGCACAAAAAGGATGAGACCGTCAACAGACACCTTCCCTACAATAGTAATAATACCATGTAAGAATAAGATCAGATAACAGATAAGAGATCAAGATAACAGAAAGAAACACATGGACAGAGCTGAGTGTAAAACCACATAAGAATCCCACAGGCACAGAATGCACATATAAAAGCTTATCATGCTCTCTTCTTCTTAAATAAGCAATGATGGTATGCATCTAGCACAATAAAGACTACAGTCAGCAAGTCCAAGGCTAAAATCACATTTGATTACAAAAGCTTGAAAGCATTTCCTCCATGATCAGGGACAAACCAGTGCAATCATTCTGGCATGTTCTGCTTAATGTGGAACTAGAAATACCAGACAGAGCAATTAAGCAAGAAGAAAAAATAAATGAAATATGTTCAAATTGACAAAAGGAAGTTAAACACCTCTGCTGACAATAGGATCTGGTGTATAAAACAAAAATTTCACCACAAAAATCACTAAAAATGAGACAAATCCATAAAGCTGCAACATACAAAATTGACCTGGACCAGAAGGTCAGTGAGAGGGTTTTAAGGAGGAGGAACAGTGGGTGGGAAGATAGAGAAAATAGAAAATCTTGGCATCAGAGTGTCTCACACAAGCTGTTGGATTATGTAAGAAAATTTATTAAGAAATACACCATTTTATATATTATGTCTAGGAGAAAAAAGGAACAGGATCAGCAAAAACCCATCATTATGGGTTTAAGTCACAATGGGATTAAGTCAGCAAGACACTAATCAAGCTATGTTGTACAAAAGGAACATAGGCTTCCTCAAAAATGTCAGAGACCAAGCACACAGAAACCTTGTGCATGATAACTTCAGTCTTTTCAGGGGCAACCAACTTTCCAGGCACCAAAACCTTAACTCCCTCAAGGCCCTGGCTCCTGTCTCAGACTGGACCTTGACAAGTCTGCACCTGGGCAAGAACATGGAATTAGATTTCTTTGGTCCTTTTTTGGGGATCCCTGAGAAAGTCTTGGCTGTCAACAAAGAAATCAACATGCAAAAATCAATTACATTTCCACACATGACCAGCAAAATAGCATAACAAAGAAGCTGAGAAACCAATCCTGCTTTTGGTTGTACCAAAATAAAATAGAAATAGATTTGATCTGGGGGGTATACGAAAGAGTTCATGTTTTTCATGAATAAAATATAAATGTATGGAAAGATACACTGAGTTCATGGATTGAAAGAATTAATATTGTTAAAGTGTCTACATTGTTAAAATTGACCCAGAGATTCAGTGGAATCCTGTGAAAATCCAAAAGACATTTTATTCCAGATAGCAGAAAACAACACTAAATTTCAAGGATCCAGAACAGTCAAAGAAATCTTGAACAAGAAGAACAAAGCTTGAGACATTGTACAACCTGATTTGATATGTCACAAAGTTGTAATATCCAATCAAGGAGATGCTGACATAAAAGTGGATGGGCCTGGTGCTGTTTATATTTTGATGCTAATTCTGCTCTCCTGGGAGGAACTGCAGACAAAGAGTGAGTCACATACTCAAGTGACTTTTTGTGAACCAATTCCCTAATGAATAAAGGAATGAGTAGGAGGGAATTCCAGGTTCGATAGGGGAAGGGAGGAGGAGGAGGAGGAGGAGGAGGAGGAGGAGGAGGAGGAGGAGGAGGAGGAGAGAGAGAGAGAGAGAGAGAGAGAGAGAGAGAGAGAGAGAGAGAGAGAGAGTCCTTTTTTGGAAAGGGGACAGCATCAGCATAAGGGTAAGATGTAGCTGCTAGAGTTTCCTGGTATCATGGCGGATCCACAAGGATTCGCCACCAGAAGAATTAGATTTTGATAAGGCTTACAAGATTAGGTTTTAGTTGTTGCACCCAGAGATTGAGTTACCATTGTTTCTGAGCTAAGTTTGCGTGTTGTTTTTCTTCTTGCAGCAGCTCATCTGGGTTCAAGAGAGAAAGGAAATGTCTAAGTGGGCAAACTAGAGAAGTGCCTACCCATGTCAATGTATGTGCATCTGCTCATCGTGTGTTTATGTGTGCATGTGCAGATGTAAGCATGAGCACACGTGCACATATGTGTGCACCTGTGCAGAATCTCACCAAAGGGTGTGTTTCTACACTTATACTGCAGCCTCCAGCAGGACTATGCTCCTCCCTGTGGCTGGCATCTAGTCTGGGCTGTACACTCTGAGTGTTCATCAATGATGGGCACAGAATTTTCCTAGTGCTTTGATGTTGTACACAGTGCTGTGATAAGCGTGGGTAGAGAAGCTCCATGAAGACCATCAGTCCTGATTCTCTTAACTGCATCCTATGCTCTGACTGTGCTCTGACTTCCATAAGTGGCTATAGCATGTGACCTCTGATAACAGAGTTTAAATAAATTAAACTGTAGTAAGATTTTAAAAGGAAGTAAAGCTAGGCTACTTGTACCCTAAGCTGTGCTTCAAGAAACTAGACCTACATTATGAAAATCATCTATGAGTAAGAAAGTAAAAGAAAAATTAATAAAATTTAAAAACACAGTAAGTAGATCACAGCAAATTTAAACAGCATGTACTTAAGATATAAATTAAATAAACCTACCAGGCAAGCCCATGAAAGCACCAAGACTTGGGGATAATAGACTAAGACACTGCACACATGGGGGAATTTACAGTGAGAGGATGTTGCTCTCTGAACCAAATGTTCAGGTTTACCAGGCTGTGTTCTGAGGTTTCTCCTTAACTGGGGTGAGAGGGCCATAGCCCTTCAGAATAGCACCCATGTTTCCAAAGAGTGAGAGCCAATCACTCAATGATCATTATTAAAGCATGCAGGAGTGCTCACAGGCAATTGAGACCACCAGACCATAGAGAGCAGATGAGTACAATAGCACAGAAAAATTTCAGAAGAATAAAATCACAAATGTGTTATCAACTCAAGAAACTTCTACAAAAGGACATGTAAAAAAGAAGAAAACATTATTAGAAATACAATGAAAACATTATCAAGGACATTATAAAACACAAAATCTTGAGCCAAAGGGATTGCCCAGTGGTTAGAAGCACTTGCTGCTCTCCCAGAAGGGCTCCAGTTCCGTCCCCAGCAACACACTCCACACCCAGCTCACAATCTCCTATAACCCCAGCTCCAGGGGATTTAATGTGATATTCTGCTTCTTCACAATAAAAGCAAAAGCCAACTTCACAAGTGAACACACAAAACACCAAATAAGTTCAATAAGCTCAATACACATATACACATTAATTTAAGAAATAGAAATTGCACACACACACACACTCACACATACACACACAGTGAGAGAGAGAAAGGGAGAAAGATGATAGACAGATAAACAGAAGGATATAGAGTTTGTGCATACGTGGGAAAGGGCATGCATATATTCTCATGGATGTAGAGGCCAGAGGTTAACTTCAGGTGTCTTTCTCCATCATGCTCCACCTTCTCCTTGCAATGCATGTTTAAAGGAACAGCTTGGGCGCTTGGTACCAAGTAAGTCACTCGTTCTGTAATGTATATGTATCTACAAGCACATTGATTCACCTTTGCACACATGTACATATATATGAACACACATAGCCTTCATACCTTGCACATGCATGCACTCATGCATTGATGCATTCATATCTGCATGCTTATGTACACACTTGCCTACATGTGTACAAACATGCACACAGGCTCATCTATACCTATGCCATTGGAAATGCAGAAATTGACATATGGTTTAGTAATTCTATCAAAAGTTCATCTTACTTTTCTCATTCCTATTGTTGAGATTAAAAGATAATTTCTCCCTTGTCTTTTCTTCCTCCAAACCGTCTCATGGACCCCTACTTACTCTCTTTGAAATTCATGGCCTTTTTTCTTTGATTGTTTCTCTCTCTCTCTCTCTCTCTCTCTCTCTCTCTCTCTCTCTCTCTCTCTCTCTCTCTCTCTCTCGTCCTAAATACACAAACACACTCTTCTCAGTCTGTATTAAGTTACTAGTGTATATATTTTCAGGGCTGACCATTGGTGGGTAACTGTGCTTTTCCCCCAGAAGTCTACTCTAAGCATTCTTTAGCTACTTGTTGTTCGTTGTTTAGAGTTGAGGCCTCCTCCTGAGCTGTCCCCTTCACATCAGCACGTCTGTTGGTGATCTTACTAAGCCAGCATAACTCCCAACTACACTCTAAACATTCCTCCTTACTCATTCTTATAGTTTGTCTATGCTCAATCCAGAGAGTGGCACTATTAGATGGTGTGGTCCTGTTGGAGTGGGTGTGTTGGATTAGGTGTATCACTATGGGTATGGGCTTTAAGACCCTCATCCTAGCTGCCGGGAAGCCAGTACTCTACTAGCAGTCTTCAGATGTAGATGTAGAGCTCTCAGCTCCTCTTGCACTGTGTTTGCCTAGATGCTGCCATGTTCTTGTCTTGATGATAATGGACTGAATTTCTGAACCTGTAACCCAGCCTCAATTAAATGTTGTTCTTTTTTTTATTTATTTATTTTTTATTTTTGATACTTTATTTACATTTCCAATGTTTTCCCTTTTCTGGGTCTCCTCTTTGGAAACCCCCTATCCCCTCCCCCTCCCCGCCTCTGTGAGGGAATTCG
>CM052716.1:1457214-1533070 GCA_028551405.1 Uromys caudimaculatus
GCCTCTAGCACCCTCAGGCCCAAAGTCCTCTCCTTTCTCCCTGATGGCCATCGAGGTGATTCCTCTGCCTCATATGTAGTCCAAACCATGGGTCAATAGATGTGTATTCTTTGGTTAGTGGTCTGAACTCCAGGACGACCAGGGGGAGGGTCAGGCCCATTGACGCTCTTGCTCCCTCCATGGGACTACCAATTCCCTCCGCTCCTTCAGACCTTTCTACAACCCCTCCATCTGGTACCTCACTCTCAGTCCAGCGGTTACTGTTAAGTGAAACTTGGACATTCTGAACTTTTGGGCTAATATTTGCTTATCAGTGAGTACATACCATGTTCGTTCTTTTGTGACTGAGTTACCTCGCTCAGGATGATATTTTCAAGTTCCATCCATTTGCCTGCAAATTTCATTAAGTCATTGATTTTTATAGCTGAGTAGTACTCCATTGTGTAAATGTATCACATTTTCTGTATCCATTCCTCTGAATGTTGTTCTTTATAAGACTTGCCATGGTCATGGTGTCTGTTCACAGCAATAAAACCCAAACTAAGACACTCATCAAGGAAATTTCTCTTTGCAATAGATGGAGACCACTAGAGAAAACCACAAACAATCAAAATGTCCTAGTCCCAGCTGATACAATGTATAACATATATCCTGTCTCTAAGGATCAGGCATCATGGTAGAAAGGAGGGATGGAAAGAATGTAAAAGCCAGAGGAACAAGGGTTTGCTTCAAGAGTATGCTCCTAGAAAGGTCAGAAGCTGCGCTCATGAAGTCTTATGCTGATTTTTAAAGCACAAATTAAATGTGACATTGCATTTTACTCTGAACACGTTTTGACTGGCCTGGTCTTCTCCCCTGCATATCACTTTGGCACTTGGCCAGGATGGACTGTCAACTTGAGGCAATATTAAAGGATCCCATATGCATAGTGTCTGAAATGTGAAGCTCTCCACTGGGTCTTTTCTTCTTCCCTAGCTCTGTGCAGACCACCATCCAGCAGGGCCTGAGGATCCAGAACCTGCTTCACACAGGTGGGATGCCTCCACCTACTGCCAGTTCTCAAACATTATACCTCACTGCTAATGACCTCATAATTTCTTTGTTCCTGGGCTCTGGTTAGTCATGTTGTCTTAATACACTTGCTCTCTCTGTAATCTCATCTGGAACATTCTGACCTAGGACCCCCTGGTTGCTCCAACCTTCTGTATGTAGCTTGAGGATTTAATTCATAGTCTCCAGACTCTGAGACTCTGAGGCATGCTGCAATCCTTCCAGACATATTCCTTTTACTAGAGATTCTTGAGAGGCTGCTAGGATCAGCCTGAGCTCTTTACCATGCTGCCTCCCTAGTAAGGAAGTCTCCATAGGCCTGGCCATCAGCAGGCCACAGGGTGTAGGACTCACACCTACTGCCTTCGTCCTGTGTTCTCTGCAGACTTCGTGAGCTCTTCTACAGCTGAGCCACACTGTCCCATCTCAAAGCCTGGCTCTCTGTACACAGAAAGAGATCTCAGTCAGGAATGATGTCTTTACTCTGGAATGGAGCAACCATAAAATTTCAGGTTGACACAAATCAGAAAGTAATAACTGGAAAAAAAAAGATTTTGAAACAAAATAAATCAGGATGGTTGGAAGTGCAGGGATGCTGAGCCTAGAGAGATGGGGTAAAATAGAATAAGAGAAAATATAAATTCTCTGTGTGGGCTGAGAGAATTGATTATTTCCACAGTTAGAGGTACTTGGAGAGGGTAGAAATTAGAGATTAAAACAATGGAGGAAGAGAGGGGAGTGAGGTGCTGAGCAGAGGGTGAGTCTGGATGGAGTCCCGGTCGCATGAGCATTGCGGAAATTTCAACCCAACTACTCAGTGTCTGAGCCAATGAATGCATGGTGTCAGTGCTCTGAGCTCTGGGATGACTACTGCTGGGCTGTGTACTGATGTTACAAGGAACAGTGATTTCTTAAAGGATATATGGGCACTGGGTCAGGACAAAGACATTCACCGTTCTCTATAGCATTCTGGCCACCCTGCTCCCATCAAACCATGACAGGGAAGCCCACTTGTGTCCAGGAGCTCCATGGCATAGTCTCAGCAAATCTGGGCTGATCAGTACCTCAGTGGCCTGAGTCTCTTGCCTGAACTGCAGATACACTGACATTCTCCCCCTGGAGCTGGGCTGCCTCTGTGGGGAGCTGCTTGCTCTTGGAAGCATCCTCTGTTCAGGCTGAACTGGCAGCTGCTGGCTGACTACATCAGGGGCGTCCAAACTTTTGACGTTATGTGTGGGGCCATATTTATAGCTCGCATGAGATGAATGCAGTCTGCAGGTCCCAGGTAGGACACACCTGTAGCAAACACTATGCAACCATAAGGAATTTTATCACAATTCCCTGAATATTCAAAGTCAGGTCTCCTGTTTATTCATCTCATAACCCCACAGCCTCTGACCACAATCACTCTCCAGTAAACATCTACTACATGCAACTCAAATCCAGCAGCCTGGAAGAGAACCAGCATCCCTTTTCTGTGCCAACGGCAACTGAATGATCACTCAGTTCAATTATTAGTCAACAAATGAAGGTCACTGGCTAATCAATGAGAGCAGGGACTGATCATGAAGGGGGACCTGAGGGAAGATAGAGTTCATGGGTCACTAACCCTGTTCCAGATGGTCTGAGGAAAATGGGTATATTACTCTCAGAGAGTTTGGCCAAGCCTCAAAATGTCGACAAGAAGCCTAACATACTTGCCAAAGCCCTGTGCTAAATTACATTCCTCTCATGATTCCTGTCCACACAGCATAATTGTATATTCAAAGCAAATGCATTATTTAAACAATAATATACTCTCTATTAGTTCACTGCATTGGGTTAATGGTTGGCTGAAGCAATTATAGGGCCTCAGGGAGAGATTCATAGAAGAGGAACCAAGACACTGAGTGGAGAATAGGTGCTGCTTCTTTATTGCAGTAATTAACGATTTTTATACAGTATACTAAAGGATTGTGGAGATGTTAAGGATGGTGTAATGACAATTTTCTTTTATGCTAACATGGGAAAATAACAAGATGGGGCAGCACGATGTGGCCCAGACACCTGACATGCCTTTCATTCTTGTCTCATTCTTTTCAAGATGCTGCCAATTGGGGCTGTGACTGCTAACAACCTGCTCTGTTGCAGGCAGGTCTGAACACAAGCTGCCACTGTGGGCACATGAGAGATCAAGGTGGCATGGTGTGCACAAAGAACTCTGGAACAGCTGGCTGGTGAGCCTGAGAGACAGAGACACTGGGCAGTTCAGATTCCTGGCAGAGCGGGGTTACCCCACCAATTACGAGTTGTTGTGAAGTTGGGAATGGACTCTGTGTGCCAAGTATATAACAGTGTAGATATTGCTGGTCCTTCTGCCAGTGTTCTCTGAGGGGCAGGGGCATTGATGTTGCATATATGTGAAGTAAGACCAAATAAATGGTCTTACTGGTGTCTGCATAGACAAGAAGCAGCCTAGCAGACACTGGATTGTTTGTTTGGAAAAACACACACATCTGATCTCCCAGATGACTCCCCTCCACCTTGTTTCCCTAGCTGAGGTTTCCTGCTGAGCCTTGTGCAAACATCATTAAAATGATACTTCTCCACCTTCTACTTTACAGTCTAAAAGAGAGAACACTGAAGCAAATGTACACATCAAGACACAGCACAATGTGTGCAATTATGCAAACCTTAAACACAATTAGGGGGATTCTCAGAGTGCCTAACAGATTGCTAGTGTTGCTGGTTTGAATGTTTCAGTGTTTGCTCAAGGATGACATGGTGGTTTCCAAGTATTGGTGGTTAGTGAAGGTAGATGGGTCTACTATGGGTAAGAGAAGCATGAGCTACAGAAGGTAGAGGATATTGCTGTTCTGGAAGTGAGGAGGTGAATGCTCACTGTCGGATACACACAGGCAGTGCAGAGCAGGTTTCTCTGCCTCAGACCTGTGGTTGGTGTGGCCTCAGTATGTATGGATCATTTTGGGGTCTGTTTCTCAAAAGCAAACACCAACAGAATGGAGCTGTTGAAAACAGGACTCGAGTAATGTTCAAGGAGAAGAGGCTCACTCTCCTTTCCTCACCCCTTCCTGCCCGTGTTTATTTATTCCTTCTCTCCATCTCTCCCTCCCTCCCCCTTCCTATCTCATGTGTCCCTCCTTCCTCCCTGTCCCTCTGTCCTTCTCTCCTCTCTGATCCCCTCTCTCTCCCTTTCTCTTTGTCTCCATCCCTCCACCCTCTCTTCTTCTCTGCCCATTCCTTCCTCCTTCACCCTATTTATCATTCCTCCCTCCCTTCCTTCTTCCATCTTCTTAAACTCCACTCCCACATGACCTCAGTAAATGATATTCCTCATGCACTTCTGATGTGCTGCTTTGCACATCAGTTCTAACTAGGCTTAGTGTGTGTGTGCGTGCATGTGCGCGCATGTGTGTGTGATATGTGTTTGTATGTGTGTTTATGTGCAGGATGTGTATGTGTGTGTAGTGTAATATATGTGTCTGTGTGTTCTATGTATGTGTCTCTGTATGTGTGTGTGTGTGAAGGTCTAAGGTTTTCTATATATAAGATTATATCATTATCAGATAGACAATTTCACATCTTCCTCTAATATCTGAAATTTTTTATTTGTTTATTTTTCTTGTGTAATTGATCTGGCTATGCATCCAGTACCATGTTAAATAGAGACAGTGAGGAGGGACATATTTGTCTCATTCCTGATCTCAGCGGAGAACTCCTCAGCTTGGTGGTTCTGTGTGACTTCAGCTGAGGAACTATTCTGCGTCTTATCACCTTGGTCATGTGTAGGTACATTTCTTCTTGACAAACTTCAGGGGACTTTTATTATGAAACAATGTTGAATTCTGTCAAACATTTCTTCCAGATCAGTGAAAATGATCCTGAGGTTCCATCCGTTGTCCTGTGATTGTGATGTATGACATTTATTGATCAGCATCTGTCAAACCATTGGCTTTCCCAGGGTCAGTCCCCCGTGATCTTGGTAACTGTTTCTTCTCACCTGTTGTCTCAGTAGCTTTCCTTGGAGGATGTTGTTCCTGTAGTCACTGGGGATATTGAGCTGTAATTTTCTCTCCAATGGTCTCCTTATTCTGTGTGGTAGAGGGAGATGTTGGCTGAACTTAAAAATGTGTTTGGAAATGTTCTGGAAGGGCTTGAAGACAGTATTTCTTCTTCATGTGCATGGCAATGTTCACCCATAAACCATCAGATCCTGGGCTTTTCTTTGAGGAGTGTGTGTGTGTGTTTGCTTTCACACTTAACTTTTCATATATTATTTACATATTATCTTTTTTATTCATGACTCTAACTTAGTTTGTTGCTTATTTCTAGAAGTTTTACATTACTTCTGACTTGTATGATTTGTTGAAATATTTTGGACATGACTCCTGAGTTTCCCATTGTCTTAGCTGGTGTTCTCCCCAGCAGAACTAGGCAGACATCCTCCCAAAAGGTCTCCTTTGGCGGCCTTGGTGCTTAGGGTGGGTCTGAAGACTGATGTTAGAAACTTGACCCCCAATGTGAAGGTTTAGGGGTTTTTCATCTTACAGATTGTCTTAATTAGTCTTGACTGTTAAAATAGCAGGACTTAGAATCAATCACCTAGGAGATATGCCTCCAGGTATACCTGTGAGGGATTATCTTGATCAAAGTAATCAAAACGGTTAGAGCTACCCTAAAAGCCAGCATCACTATTCCCTGGACTTGGGGCCCTGGGCTGAATAAAAATGAGGAAGTAGGCTAAGCGTAAGCACTCACCTTCCTCTGCTTCCTGACATCAGATTCAATATGGAAGAGCTTGGTACTTTGGTCTGGAGATGCTTTAACATGCTGGAAGCAGATCTTAATGAGAATTCTGAAGGGGGCTTGGAAATCAAGAGTGTTGACCAGCAGTGAGTGGAGGCTTGGGTGAGGAGGTTTCAGGAGGGAACAAAGTGACTATTGGGAACTGAGTTTGGACCATTGGTGTGATATTTTTGGAGCTGGTGTTGTTCTCTTCATGTCCTAAGATCTTGCCTTGAGTTTAAAGGTAACAGACTGACTCGTTTGATGATTTCGAGACAAGAGAGCATTCAGACTGCAGCATGGCTGCCTTTTCCTGTGCATCTGGCTGTACAGTGAAAAAAAGAAAACAACTTGGGCAGAGAGATGTAAAAATGTGCATTTTTGTCATGTAGGAGAAGAGCTTGAGTCACTTTGTAGCTAATGCCTTCATAAACGTGAGGTGTACTTGTTACAGAAAACCATTCTTTTATGTACTAAGGCAATAGGAAATATCTCCAGAGACAAGAATCCATCCATTAATGGATTCAGCTGGCGAAAATGAGAACTTATTTCAAAGGAGAGAGCCTGGACTGAGAATGCAAATCTTCTTTGGTGATCATGATCTAGAATAGTGTTTCCATAAGGTCATCACACAGGAGATAACTGAACTGTGCTCCAAGGGGACCAAGATCCACCCAGAGCTTGCAAGAGAATTTTACAACATTGTCCTATAATACTGGTTTTGTAGTCATAAAAAATATAGGAATATTGGAGTCTTTCACCATACCTCTAGAAAGCCACTGAGGTCAGGTAATGGTATTACAGTTAAAGATCCCGAATGGAGGCTCTGGGGTGCTACTGTGTGAATCTGTGAAAGTGACACAATAGAGATCACAGGATGATGGGTGTCTTAGGGTTTTTACTCCTGCAGAAACATCATGACCAAGAAGCAAGTTGGGAAGGAAAGGGTTTATTCAGCTTACATTTCCACATTGCTGTTCATCACCATAGAAGTCAGGACTTGAACTCAAGCAGGCCAGGAAACAGAAGCTGATACAGAGGCCATGGAGGGATGTTACTTACTGGCTTGCTCCCCTGGCTTGCTCAGCTTGCTTTCTTATAGAACCCAGGACTACCAGCCCAGGGGTGGCACCACCCACCATGGGCCCTCCCACCCTTGATCACTAATTGAGTAAATAAATGCCTTGCAGCTGGATTTCATGGAGGCATTTTCTCAAGGGAGGCTCCTTTCTCTGTGATAACTCCAGCTTGTGTCAAGTTGACACACAAAATCAGCCAGTACAATGGGGACGCTGGACCACATCTGCCGAGGAAAGCTGCAAGGATGTAGTGAAGTAGGTTCAAGAGAGGCTTTCTGTGCTATAAGTAGTAGAGTTATAGGGATGAGATTACCCAAGGTTATTGGAGACCCAAAAATTCCATTCTAGCCCCAGATGCAGGACATGGATCTTCATGATTTAGTGTTTGGGGCTTTAATGCTGCTCTGTTCTGATAATTCCTTGTTGTGTTCTCACTCTTCCCACTTAGAATGAGAATGGATGGAAGTGTACAACTTTCCTTTTATTGTATAGGTACCTACAGTTATGAGGTTTCCTGGCATATCAGATGAGAATGGCCTTTCATTTTTTTTTTTTAAAACAGCATAGTTGTTATTATAAACGCCACAGTGTGGCATGGCTCTGGAGACCATCAGGATAACTGAACATGAAGGAGCCAAGCTCACACATACAGGCAGATGCCAAGTAACATACGATTATGAGCACTCACTGGAGTTTATTGTCATTTACAGTGGCTCCTCATAACCTTTTGTATGCGTATCAGCTGTAACATGCACTTTCATTGCTGGTTTCGTTTGGGGCTTCCCTCTTTTCTTTATAGTCTAGCTAATGTTTTCTTGGTCAGTATTCCATAAACTAAATGTGTTGTTTTGCTTACTGTGCAAAGTAGAAGCACATTTAAGATCTGTGTTCTCAAATATGACTCATGCCATGTCCTGAGGGAAACAAAATGAACACACGAGAATCTTATTAAGAAATGTTTAATATCCACGTGTGGCAGCTTTTGCCTGTAAATCCAGTGATCTGGGAGGTTGGTGGAGCAGAATTGCTGTGAGTTCAAGGAAAGCCTGGACATTGTCTTAAGAAAGCAGGGGTGGAGTTGGACAAGAGAATAGGTAAGGAAAGAATGTCCGTGCAGACAGCACAGACAATCCAGCCTAGTGTTCCTTTAGTGAGAAGTAGAAAAACATTATGTTTAAAGAAGTATGTGGTTTTGTTGTTGTTTTGTACTATGTCACTTGTTTCTGTTTAGCTATTGTTTAGGAAGCTAGATGTACCATCTATTGTTTTAATGTACTCATATCTGTAATACTCCCTGTTCTCATGTGTTGCCTATAGAATTTACTCAGATATGTAACCCTGTCTGTTCTCATGGGTTGCCTGTAGAATTTACTCAGATCTGTAACCCTCTTTGTTCTCATGGGTTGCCTATAGAATTTACTCAGATCTGTAATACTCCCTCTTCTTATGGGTTGCCTATATAATTTATTCAGATCTGTAATACTCCTTGTTCTCATGGGTTGCCTATAGAATTTACTCAGATCTGTAACCCTGTCTGTTCTCATGGGTTGCCTATAGAATTTACTCAGATCTGTAATACTCCATGTTCTTATGGGTTACCTATAGAATTTACTCAGATCTGTAATACTCCATGTTCTCATGGGTTACCTATAGAATTTACTCAGATCTATTATACTCCCTCTTCTTATGGGTTGCCTATAGAATTTATTCAGATCTGTAACACTACCTGTTCTCATGGGTTGCCTATAGAATTTACTCAGATCTGTAATACTCCATGTTCTCATGGGTTGCCTATAGAATTTACTGAGATCTGTAATACTCCCTGTTCTCATGGGTTGCCTATATACTTGGGCAGAGTCAAGAGCTGGGCAGCTGCAGTTCTCTCTGTTGGTTTACATGTAGCCCAGTGCTTCTCCTATGCTCAGATCCAGGGTACTATGCAGAGCTTAAGCCTGTGGAGGAAGAGGAGGAGGAGGAGCCTTTAGTCTCTAAACCCTCTGAGGTAAGCAGGGCACCATGCTGCTGTTTCATCAAACCAAATTCACACAGAGACTCCATGACTCAATGAGCTCTCCATGTTCACTGCTTATGAGAACAGGTATGCCCCATGCTCACCTCAGATCTCTACAGTGTCTCAGGAGGATCAAGAAAAAGATAGCTGCTGTTGCTTCCGAGATATTAGTAACATGGAGAACAGCACAGACGTAGTTCAGAACTATAGTTCCAAGCTCTGAGTCTACATTAGAACTCCAAGGAAAGTCTGAGCAGTGCCTCCCCTCTGCCTCTACCACACTGGCTCTACAGGAGTGCTAGCCAAAGGCTGGACACCTTGGCAGGTTCCTGTTGTGCCACCATGAAGCAAGGGATGTGAAGAGGGCCATATCCAAAGGACCAAGTCACCAATAACAGTGTCTACTTTATCATCCTACCTACAGGAGTCCCCAAAATTTATCTCTATGGTACATATCACTGTTAACCCACAGGCAAGTGAGTATAAATGGGGAGGTGGCTGCAAGCATGTTTGAAAGAGTGGAGGAACTGTTCAACGTGGTAGGGAATAGCTTTCTGTGTATCTGTGATTGACAGTAAAAATAATGGCTGGCTGGCTTGTGCTGTACCTGATTAAGTTGTTTTATAGCAAAACTCAGACAAACTGCTTCTGGGGAAAATTAATATAAAGGAAAACGATGCTTCAAAAATGCCACAAGTAAATTATTATGGCGCATTTTTCTAAAATGTTGATATTAAATAATACAATGTAAGTCATTGAAAATTTCGATTTCATTTACACATACTAGTCAAAACCAAAACAGAAAAACGGGTGGGTAGAATAAGCAGTATTTTACCAAAGCAAAGATTTTTATGTTCACCTCATACCATGGTTCAGTGGAGAAGACCCAACAGTACTAACAGGAATGATACATTAGCCTGGGTGCACAGGCTCAGTGCTGAGTGAAGGTGGTCTTATGGGCAGTCACCTCCTCTTCAAATTCAGTCCGATCTCCATCTTCAGAATCTGAACTCTAATATTAACATGGTTGTTGGGGATCTGATTATGTGTATAAGTTCCTCTGTGCATTTTCTCCAAAATACTTCAGCACAGATTTTCATCTTTATGTTAAAACGGAACCAAATATACCCAAATACTCATTCCTTGCAACTCTCCTGTGCCTTATACATTAGCAACATTTTTAAATACATTGCTTTATTCATCCTCATGGGTTCATAGACATGAGAGGAGTTCAAGCTGCTTCTAGTGTCATAAAGAGTGGCAGATAGAAGTGAGTGGAAACCTTGGATTCTAAGGTGCTGTATATTCTATTTGAAAAGTGTCTGTGCTCATAGGTGTTCAGGCAGAAGTTGTCACGTCAGGGCACATGCAGACCGCACAAAGAAGTCCGTCACCCTGGCTGGTGGGATGGCTGTTGACTATGTGGACAATCAAGATGGAGATGTATTTACCCTTCACTGTCTGGGCTTTGGGCCAAGCACAAACACGTCCACATACATTGACAGTCCTTTAGAGAAAGAGAGTTCCTTCTTTCTGAGTGATGAACAGTTCAGTAATAACCCATAATTCAGTGTTTAATTGATACAAATCCTTACTTAACCTTTGCTCATTTTCCTCTTAAACTTTGGATGCAGAGGCAGTCTCAAACTTACCCTTTCTTGGTGAGCATTATGATTCTGGATATTTTTTTAACTAATTAGTTTATTTTATGTATATGTACACACTGCCAATGTTTTCAAACACACCAGAAGACGACCCCAGATCCCATTACAGATGATTGTGAGCCACCATGTGGTTGCTGAGAATTAAACTCAGGACCTCTGGAAGAGCAGTCAGTGCTCTAAACTGCTGAGCCATCTCTTTAGCCCTATGATTCTGTATAGTTTCTACATAGTCCTCTGCCATGCTGCCACACGGGTTTCTGATGACTTCTCCCAGGCAGGCCGTTATCTTGAAACTTCAGATTTAACATTTCCTGCATTTTGTTGATCATGGAAGGCTAGTTGTTCTCTGTTAATCTGTGAGTGGGGTCAAGATTGCTTGGCATTTGTAGGATCCTTCCATCTAGATCTCATGTTAGTGTGTTTGTGTGTGTGTGTGTGTGTGTGTGTGTATCTGTGTTTGTGTATGCATGTGTGGTGCGCATGTGTGTGTGTGCATGCACATGTGTGCATGTGTGTGTTTGTGTTATGTGTGTACACATATACATGTGTAGTGTGCATGTGTGTGTGCATGTACATGTATGGCTGCGCGTGTGCATGTGTGTGTTTGTATGTGAGTGTGTTTTTGTATGTGTGCGTGCGTGTGCCTGTGCATGAGCATGCATGTGCATGTGCGTGTGTGTGCACATGTGTGCATGTGTATATGTGTTTGTGTGTGTGCATGTGTGTGTGTGATATGTATTTGTAAGCTCCTGTGTGTGAATACATATCGGTGTGGAGGCCATATGTCAATGTCTCGTTCTTCCTCAATTGTTCTTTGCCTTTTAGTTTGAAGCCAGGTCTTAGTGACCCTGGAGCTCACTGAGTCAGCAAACTGGTTGAGTACCAAGCCCAAGCAGTCTGTCTTTGTCAGCTTCCTCAGTTGTGGGTCTCCGGGAAAGTGCCTCTATGTTCAGCTTTTATATGAGTGGTGGGCTTCTGAACTCAGGTCTATATGCTTGAGTGGCAGAAAGTTTACCATCTGAATTGCCTCTCCATTTCCAACCTCAAATTCATACCTGTCCCTTCTTCCATTTGAGCCACTGCAATTCACAGTGGCCTCGCAGATGCTTTTACCACCATGCAGTGAATCCACTCCACCAGCAGTGATGCGCCCAGCTCTATGGGCTCCTCAGGACATTGACAGAAAGGTACTCCAGGATCTCAATAAATGTAAACTTTTCCTCCCAGCATGACATAAAAGACATAAAGAAGTAGGTGGCAACAGTAAGATTCCAGAGTGCCACAGTGGCCATGGCTCTTGGCACACACCTGCTCCTGAGGAATGAAGGGAGCATGAGCTTACAGCAGCCTTGCTCCCCTGCTGTCTGGACAGCTGCTGGGCTGCTTCTGCCTCCTTCACTGGTGTCAGACAACAGGCATGCGGACCAGCCTTCGTCTTTGTTCATGACCTTGAGGCTCCAACTGGCACATGTTATAAGATGGAAGTGGGGTTTTCAGGAATGCAGTTGTAACATCTTGTTTATGCACACAACTGTGAGCATATATACTCAGATACTAGCACACAAGCATACGTGAACAAGCAAATTCATGGCATGGCCCGCTCCTTTGATGTTCCCGCCAACTCTTACACCAACAGCAGCACACAGAATTCAGTTCTCATCCTGACAGGGGTGTGTGTGAGGGGTGGGGTGGGGGCTGCTAGGCAATGGAGTGTTAATGAGCTGCAGGCTCAGAATGACATTAGGGGCCCTGAGGATGGTGGTTCCGCACCGCTCAGGTGCTCAGAACAGCTCACTCTCTCTATGCTGGGCCACGGCTGTGCCTGGCGGATTTTCTTTCACTCATTTTTCCCCCAAAGTGGTATTAAAAGTTGGCACTTAATGATAATGAATTGAATTGTCCTCATCTAAAGTGGACCGAGTGACAGGATGCTGGAAACCAAGAGATCCCCGACCTGCGGAAGAAAACAAAAGTAATTGGGTTACACAAAGAAAATAAGATAAACATTCACTGAAATTACACTGACAGGCTGTGATTAACGAGCTGGCGGGGAAGTGAACAGCGGGCAGCGCTTGGTGCCACGGGGCCTGCTGCCAGGTGTGGCTGCTGGCTTCCTTTCCTGAGGGACTTCTACTTGCTTCTCAGATGAAGGTACAGTATGGTACCTTGCTTTTCCAGAGAGCCTTTCCTCTTTAGGCTTTCTTTTCTTCCTTCCTTCCTTCTTTCTTCCTTCCTTCCTTCTTTCTTTCTTTCTTTCTTTCTTTCTTTCTTTCTCTCTTTCTTTCTTTCTTTCTTTCTCTCTTTCTCTTCTCCTCCTCCTCTTCCTCCTCTTCCTTCTTCTTTTTTTTTTTTTAATCAAAATTTGCACCCTAGTTGGTAGAATTAGGATTTCTGTGATAGGAACTTATTTTCCATCTTCTCCTCAGAGTTGGGTTTCTGGTCAGTTCTAGGTAAGCTGGCAGTGCACAGAGACCTCAAGCTTGGTGCCCCACAGTCTTTTCATTGATCCCTTGTGTTGTACCCAGGTGCCAGGGCTTTACTATGATCACCCCAAATTGAAGCACCTGTACTCACTTAGGGTAATACGTAAGAAAAGTCCTTGTTAGCCCTGGGAGTTCGGCATGTCCTTCATCTTTTTGGTAGGTAGAGTGTTAGTAGGAGAACCCATTTATGCCTCCTGTTCTCCAGTTTTAAAGAAGAGTGTCACAGTAATAAATAAAACCCACTGCTTCTGAATGTCCACTGATATGTGTCTCCCCAAACTGCCAGAAGTTCTTCAAAAGGTCCTCAAAGGTCTTATTTTGTTCCATTTGAATGGGAGTTGACCCAGCTGTCTTTCATGTGGCTGTCTATGAGGATGGTCCATCTCTCAAGGCAGAGCAAGAAGAGGCTTTGCTGTGGTCACAGCACAGGTGAGAAGCAGGAACAGTCATGGGACCACCCTATGCCTACAGACATCACTTGGGTAAGCTTACATTTGTTCTCAAACCTCATCTCTAAACCTCCCTTACCCTGAGGGTCAACACCGTTACCCAAACTGCTTTGTCTGATGCTGGGAATTCTTTACCCTTTCCTCTCTAAGTCTCACACCCCTGCTCCTTCCTCTGCTCTCCCTGCCCACTGGTGCTCTCATGGACCAGGGCAGCAGCTACCAAATGACTCCTTTCTCTAGACTTCACCCCTCAGGCACTGAAGAGTGACATTATGAAGGCTGCCCCTCCTTCCTTACTTAGAGTACTTTGCTGAGCTGTGAACCCTATTGTCATGATGGCTCTTGAATCTGGTCTAGCTACCATGCTCATCAGATCTGAGCTACTTCCTGCCACTCTGCTTCCTGCAACTGTTGTCAACACATCAGGTGACAACTGCTCCGGGCGCTGCACTCTTTCACACCCTGTAGCTCCTGCTGTCTGTCCATCTGTCACACCCTTGTTATATCCAGTTGTAATTATTGGTTTACAAACTGTGACTTCTTTGTGGTCAAGCTAGAGATGATTGCATATTTGTGTGGACACTGTGGCTAGCCCAGGGTCCATTATATACCGAGTCTCTGAAACTCGACTGGATAAATCTGGACTGAGACGGATCTGTGACAGATTGGGGCTGTCTTTGACATCTTGAATCTTAGAATCTATCACTTGGTTTTAAGCATGATGATGGCTGAAGGAGATAAAGAATGACATCATAAATGAATGATGAGCAAAGATAAATCTCAACAGGAAGCTTCTGAGGTCTGTCCCACTTCCTGAACACTCTGCGGTGCTGGGGCAGGAGCATTGGCTACTGCTGGCCCTCCACAGGCCAGACCAGGCATGTTGCAAGACAGCCATCTGTCCCTGGTTGTAGAGAAATGGTGCCTTCCAGTACACAGTTAAGTCATGTTTTCTGCCCAGAAACCCAAGAATCACAGGCCTCTTCTGATCATGAGTTCCCTCTTCCTTTCTGTTGTGCTCTCTTCTTCACCTCTTGCCCATGGGAATGTGTACAACATCCTGGCTCTTCCTCTTGCAGGACCTTTCTCTGTGTTTCCCTAAAATGAGAAAGCTGTGTTCAAACAGTGCTGTCAACCACAACTATCCATCCAGAGATCTGGCTCCCATGGGCAGGGTAGCTGTCCCTCAGTGCCCTTGTTCACCCAGTGCACCAGCATTATTGCCTTCAGTATCTTCAAAGACTAGCAGTGTGGGTGGGAGACCCTGCTGTGGCTTTAGGGCAGTTTCTATGTCTCCTTGCTTTGGTTCACATTATAAACGTTGCTTGTCTCACATGCAATTTTCTATGGCTTTCACATTAGGCCTAGAGAGGACAGGTCTGCCCTGACTCTTCTGCATTTCAAGCTACAGGCTCCAGTTTCCAAACTTGCTAGTGGATACAGGTGTCAGCAGCACACCCAGGGGCTACATCAGCTCAAAAATCTTACTGGAACTTCTCAGAGGCGTTACCAATTTGGGTCGCTAGGTAGTAGCACAGACTGTTCAGAATTCAGCAGCATGGACCACTCATTGAGCTGATTCACCATGTGCAGCGTCTACAGGAGATGCCTCAGAGATGAGCAGTGAGATCAAAGAAGGCTGGAAATTGTGCACTCTGAGATTTCACATCCAGCTCCTATTTGAACTTGGATTTAATGTAGATCCATCTATGGATTGCTATGGGGCTACTCAGCCCCAGCATGAGAGGCATTCCCTTTTGGGTCGCTGTCCATATTCTCTCTCTCTCATATATATGTGTGTGTGTGTGTGTGTGTGTGTGTGTGTGTGTGTGTGTGTGTGTGTGTGTGCTGAGAAGCTAGGGTGATGCATACGGAGCCTGCTGTAGTACCTGCCAAAGTCCTACCTAGCTCATTAATGCTGACCTCCCATTTAAGTCCTTTGGCAAAGGTGTACAGTAAATGTATCTTACTGCTTTCAGGAAAACTGGGGAAAATAAGCTCCAAACAAGGGCTTTCAGTGAAGTGTTTCTGGGAACACGACCCTTCCAGATCAGAGCCTAGAGGACTTTCTCTATATGACCAGAAAGGTGCCAGTACAATAGCAAACCACCAAACCATGGACACCACTTTAATTCTGTGTGTTCTCTGAGAAGCAAGTGTGGTTGATTTGATTTAGTTTTTGTAAGACCAGGACCTACTACCCACACATAGGCAAGTGCTCTCTACTGGGCCCCAGTCCCAGCCAGGGAGATATCTCGACACCTGTTTTTGCTTTGGTCCTAGATCTTGTTGTGCACAGCTGTGTGTTCATTACACAGAGGACTGCATTTCTCGAGGCTTTTGCTAATATGGAAGGATATTTCAAAGTCCCCAAGCCACTCTGAGCATAAGAACTTGGGTTATTTGAGGCATACACAGGAAGACCATGCTGACTGCCTTAGCGAGTTAACTTTGTAGTAAATTATGTGCGGGACTGCAGCTCAGGTGCTAATGATCATACATCTAAGCACCAGCTTATTTATGCATAATTTGCTTCCATTGTACTCAGCCTTACTTGGAGACTCATGAATCAGCTATGAGCTTCATTTCTCATTGTCTCCCTGCCTTCCCAAGGTCAGCAGTACCGTTTGTTCACTCTAAGCTCCCAGGGACTGCCACCTGACCCTCAGGCAGTCAGCAGCCCTGCCTTCTGGATGAATAGTTGGACCACGCCAAGAATCAGAGGTGAACCTCATTCTCACTAGAAGGACAGTGACAGAATTCCCTGCGAGGAAGATTCCCATGGCACAGGGCTTCTGTCTTTATGATCATGGCAGGTCCCAGAAAAGAAACAACACAGATGCACCCGGCAAGGAGCAGCATCGGGAAACAGGGATGGATCCAGCCTTGGAGTGAGGGCCAGAGTCCAGAGGACAATTGGTCACATCACCAGAATCTTAGCTTCCTAGTCTGTCATGTCTCAAGGTTCCTGCCAGGTACCTGAAGTCTAAAGCCTGTGAGAACCATAAAGAAGCTGTCACAAGACACCTCCATCCCCATTCCCAGATGGAAAACTTCCCCCACAGAATGTGAAATTAATACCACTTGGCTCTGCCATCCTCTGTGGAGAAGCCAGGGTAGATCAGAAACTTCCAGAAAGTTCTGTCCTGTGGAAAACATCTCCTGGCTCCTCAAGGTTTTTTGGTACCAGATTAGTTCATCACCGACAATGAATTTGGCTGTTTTAGACTCTTAAGGAGTGACTGCTCCATTGATATCGTTTCCCCATCCAACATGTCCGTAGCTCTGATGCTTTCTAGGTGATAAAGATCCCCGCACATTCTCCACTGAATATCCACTGTGCCTGGCCAGGGGCACCCACTATCTGCAGGGAACACTGTGCTCTGCAGCCCAGTCAAGCCACTGTGAAGAGAGCCTTGCCTTCATTGGCTCAGATGTGGTGACAACACATCAGAGGATTAGCATCTGAACGAGGTCATCTTCCTGGTCTATAGTTGGCCACCATGCTCTCATGTCAGTGTGCTGTGGTATTTCCCTGTCCCATCAGATTTACCCCATCCTTATGGCCTTGTTAACTTTGGTTATCTCTATAGTGGGCTTATGGTCACATTGCAGGTTGAGCTTCAGTGTGTCTGTGGAGGGTATTCATCAGTCTATAACATTTGCAGGGGAGAAGACCATATGAGCAGCCCAGAGCAGAGGCAGGTGACTGAGATCTGACACCAGAGATCCTGTGAGCCCAGCTGGCTACTGAGCTCCTTCAGACCCCACACAGTACTGGTAGAAGGGTCTGGTTTGAGATCTAGAGATGCATGTTGAGCAACAAGTGGTTATATGTTGCAGGGTGTGTCATGAGATTACAGGTGTAGGGAGCTTCTGGTCATTTCAAGGGCAGACCTAGAGAAGCAGCCCAGTTTTGTCTTCTGGCCTAGCAGAGATCACGTGTCAGGACTGCCTGGAGGTTGTTGCCAAAATTCTCTGCTTGTTGTGCTATGGAGGGAGCTGTGTTTGCAGCTCACAATGGCCCACTACATTCTGAACAACTGGTACAGTCATAGCTAAGCCTGAAGTGACCTCTGTGATCCCCAGACTCTGGGAACTAGCCCAGCATTGGAGGGCACTGGTTGCTTTCATGAAACCTGAAGCAGATTCTGAACACCTGATAGTAACCCCCACACACACACCCACACACCCACACACCCACACACCCACACACTACTTAGCTTTGACCTGTCTCCTCCTCTGAGCTGTAGCTTTGTTTGGATAGCTCAGTTCACTCCTGATCCACCCACTACCCTCCCATGCTGATGGAGCTTGGCCTTTAGATGCATTTGAAAGATAGACTGGAAATCAGATCCCTCTCTCAGAGGTAGATGATCTCCTTTACTCTGCCCTCTGCCCTCTGGACAAGAGCCCAGATATTCTAACTGTGCTCACAATGAGTAATGATCCATTTCAACCCAGAACCTTTCAGATCAGCTCATCAAATCCTCACACCCAGCTAGGTGACCCAGGTGTCACATCTGTCTTGGCCTCTCCCATCTACTGTATGAGACATAGCTGGTCCAGTACTTTATGTCTGCATTTGGCAGGGACTATTTCTCCTTGCCTCTTGCCCTAAAGAAATGTCACCAGCATGCCACCCATGTCCTGTAATGAATCTCCCCAATCCTTGAGTATGGGTCCCCACTGCCAATTTGACAGAATCTAGACTCCCTTGAGAGATGGGGCTCTGGGTGTGCCTGTGGAAGGTTAGAAGGCCGGGGCACTATGGGTAACACCATTTACTTGGATTGGGATTGCATAAAAGAAATGAACCAGACCAACAGACTGAGCACACTCTGGGCTGTTTTTGATTGCAGCTTCAATGTGACCAGTTCCCTGAAGTTCCTGTTTCTGTGACTTCCTACCATGATAAACTGTTTCCTCTCAAACTGTAAGCCAAATAAACCCCTTTCACTTAAGTTATTTGTGTCAGGGCATTTCATGACAGCAATGGGAAAGAAGCTAAGAAAGCCCCAGTGATCAGATGTGTTGTGAGGCACCCACTAGGCTTTGCATGATGATGATACTAGGTACTGGGTGCTGGGTACTAGGTACTGGGTACTCAGTACCTCTTCATCTGGGTACTGGGTACTAGGTACTGGGTACTAGGTACCTCTTTGTTGGCAATGGGATTTAATGTACAAACCCAGATCCCTCTCAGCCCAGGCATTACTCTCCACACTCAGCTGGGCAAAGCAGGGAGGGGCCTCTGCATTAACGATTCTCTGTATTTTGAGGATATCTCTCCCATTCTGAGCATCTCTCATGGTCACCACAAAGAAGGCATCCAGTGATCTTCCACCTATGTTGAAACTGTTTCAAAACCCAAAATGCAATTTGTTATTTTTCTTCCAGGGGCGACTTGTTGAGTGACACCCAGAATGACAACCCACACCTTTTAGGTGTGAGTGGAGGGCCAGCATGGGCTTCCCAAGTACACAGTGGGCCTGTCTGCTGCAGGCTTTCTATCTGAGAGACAACAGTAAATCAACCTTGAATTTGTCACATTCCTCTGAGCAAAGCAAATGAGGAACTATGGCAGCCTTAGAGCGCCCTCCTAGGGGCCACCACCCTGCAGCACTCTCTCCACCTCTCAACCTACCTGGGATTATCCTGTACCCAGAGCCTCACCTGTAACTCTGAGCTGAGATATCTCATCATTATTCCCTAAACAATACTATATGGCAGCCCTTTATACAGGCTTTTCAGTGCACTGGTTGTAAGTTGTAGAGATGATTTAATGTATGTGGGAGAGCATGTATAGGTTATTTGAAAATGTCATGACATTTCACATAAGAGACTTGAGCGTACTAGGGTCTCAGCACCTCTGGCTTGTTGGAAGCATTTCCATGTTGATTCAGGGAACAGCTGTCCTCATGTAACTATATGATCTTCTTAATCAGAGGTCACTATTGGGTCCATGGTGACTTCACAAGTCAGATTATTGCCTCCCTTTGGGTCCCCAAGGAGACTCTGAGACAGGGTAGTTCTCAGGGCAATGGGAGGTACACAGATCGGGCTGGAATGGATGATTCACTGTGTGGTGTTTGGTACACAGCTGACTCATGAGTCTTGGTTTTTTTGGTTGTTGTTGTTTGTTATTTGTTATTTGTTGTTTTGTTTTTGTTTTTTTTTTTTTTTTTTTTTTGCTTTTTCTAAAGCTCTGCTGGAACAAAGAAACCTACTTTAGAAGTCTAGTGAAAATTGCCTCGTAAAGGACAAAGCCATCCCCCCATCTAACAGAGACGCATGCTTGAGAAGCCGTGGTAGAATCTAGTTTAGTTTCATGCTGCTCATGTTGATCTTAGCCCCCTTCAGGGTCCCTAACAGAGGCTGGTCTGCAGAAGCCACACTGAGGAGGACATTGACTGCTCTGTAAGCCAGTGTAATGGACTGAGGGCTGCAAGGACACTGTGGAGGACAGATCATCTTACTCAGGAGGCAGGTGCCTTAGCTCCCACCTGAAGGTCACCTGCTTTCCACCCTGCAGTTCCTCCAGGTGTTGCTGGGGCTGTAACATCTGGCCGCAAAGCACACATGGATGCCAGCCATCCATTGTTCTGAAGGCTGCCAGTGGAGCCATGATGAGAGGACATTTGCTGGACGGAGGGCTGGAACAAAGAGACAGGCTGCGCCAGCGGCTGGGCTGACATCAAGTTTGTTAATCAACATGATTGTGTGCTGCTCTCCAAGGACAGAATGCCTCCTTCTTGCCATTCTGTTTCCTGTTTCCTTGTGTTCTTTCTACCTGCAGTGCTCTGTTGTTCTGGGCACCTTCCTCACACTTCAGTCCAGGCTGTGGCTCTTGTCCTGTGGTAAGCACCCAGAAAGCATAGCCAGGTCTGGGTGAAACTGCCGCCAGCAGCATCTGCGGACTCTCAGTGGGTTGCACACTTACCACCATCATTCTCTGTTCTCCCTGACTACTCAGTAGTCACTCCAGCATCACATGTATGCCAAACCTGACTAGGCTGGCTCTGCATGAGGCCAGTATGGCCACTCACACAGACAGGCGGCAGCCACAGCATGCGGAAGGAAACTGCAGAGCGTGCATGGGCTAAGGAGCCCTTCTGACTGTCTGTTGGTTTGTCTTCTTAGCACCTCAGAGATTGTCAGCTGTGCCTATGAATGGGATGTTTCCACTGAAATATCTGTCTTGTCTGTCTTTCCTCTTCTAGTCTGTCTGCCAATGAAGCCATTCTCCTGATGTGGTCATCCCAGCAGCTAGAAGCATTCCCTCTCACACAGGTCTCTGCTTTCAGGATATTTTATTTTATTTTATTTTATTTTATTTTATTTTATTTTATTTTATTTTTTATAAACTACCCACTTGGTCTGCTCTATAAAGGACATTTGATTTGTCTATTATTAGTTCTTAGCTCTTGGCATATTGGATTTTCTGAGTTTCTCTTCTTGTCATCTTGAGGCCTTGTAGCTCTCACAAGGACCTCCTGGGTGCAGAGGAACAGGCCATGGTCAGCCTGAGACTCAGGAATGGAGGAGATATGCTGCCTTCTTTAGAAATATAACCCATGGGAGGAGTGTGGATGGTCCTTGTAAGAGAGCTGTACAAAGGAGGGAGAGCTCTGCTCAGAACAGGTGCCTACACCCACTTAGGTGTCTGAGAGTTCTATGCCATGTTGTTCTAGACAAGAACTGACAGCCCAACCTCCACATCTCAGCATCAGAGAGTGAAGTAGATGTTGCTGCACAGAGAAGAACGGTGGCTGCAAATGGGGTACATGTCCCCAAAAACAGCCCCACCTCTCCCCATAAGCTGCTCCCAAGTAGGTTACCATGTTACCAAGGTACCAATGTAACCATGACTGCCTTGCCACAGTCCTGTAAATTTTTCAGTGACTTTCATGTATCCCAGCAAGAAGAAGAACAAGCTGGGGCTGTGATCAGTCCTGTAACCTCTGCTCCCCAAAAGGCAGGGGCAGGAGGATTGTGAGTTCAAAGACTCCTTGGACAACTTAATGAGTCTCTGTCCCAAAATAAAAAGTGAAGCAGGGCTGGACTTTAGTTCCCTGTTAGAACAATTGCTTAGCATGTACGAGGCTCTGGTTCATCCTTCTGAAAAAGAAGGGAAGAGAAAGAGAGAAAAATGGAAAAGAGAGAGAACAGAGAGTGAGTAAGATTGAGAAATGGGGGAGGGAGACAGGGGAGAGAGCTCTAAGGTGGAAGGTTCATGAGAGCACACCCCAGGTGGTAGCCAGCCAGGCTTTGTATTCCTTCATCTCCCCATTTGCTTATATTAATCTCACCCATCCAACAAGCAATTCATTTCAGTCTCTGCATCTTCAAAAGTCCATGAGAAACTCAAAGCTCTCTTCTAGGTTTCAGGAACTTGGCACAAAGGCAATGACCAGTCTCTGCAATCTCTGCTTTGGGACTTGTTCAGGCTGGCAAGAGTTAAAGGAGGCCACTGTTAGATGACAACCGTGTTGTCAGTTTTCTAAACATTGAATGTTGACACTTCACAGGTGGTAAGAAATTACTTCTTGTTGACCCAATATATCCACTTACACTTTGGTACCTCTAGGTTTGGACTCATCTTCAGAAGGCAAAGGTGATGCACCTTGAACCTTAATTCTGAAAGCCATTCACTCAGCCACATAATTCTCTTAAAAGTCGCAGTGTACCCACCCTGTCTTCATTCAACATCACAAACTATGCTCTCCCAGAAGTATGGTATGAGATTCAGTGATGATGTGTTGTTACAAGGACCCCCACAAAAGAATATCACTCAGACATAGTTTGTAGCCATTTCCAGATGGCTAGGATTACACTCAGGTATTTGAGACTTAAGTGTAGCTCTGAGTATTTAGAGTAAGGACTTTTAAAGGCAAAACCCACAACCTGTTATCTTACCCAGACGTTTCCATGGGGAGATTTTATGCAAGCAAGCAAGCAATGAAACAGAAATTAGGATAAGGTGTTAGCTGGAGGGTGAGGTTTCGCACAACCAGGCAGTTGTCAAGATCAGTTAGCTGGGGCATCTTAACCTCAGGATCCTAGAATAGATTTGGGTAAATTTCCACAGGGTTTTCAATCAAGGAGATCAAAACCTAAAATACAAGAATACAAGATGGAAGAAACTTTGTACTGTCTCGCCCTGTTACAGTGTGTACAGACGCTCTAGAACAAGTCCTCTTTGGCCGTAAGCTCCAAGCAGTCCATTTGCCACCACTTTCTCAATTTTTCCTGTGAGGATAAATTACTCTCATTGCTCTTCCTTTCCTCAGATATCCATCTGCATTATCCATTCAGTGAAGCAAAGGCAGGGCATAGTATAACATTGGGAAAGCACAGGTGGACAAGGCCCCTGCCAGGACCCAGGTGTGCACATGCTTTGGGGCTCACATTTCAGCAGAAACAGGAAGAGGAAGATCTGCAAATAATGCAAATAGGTATCACTGTGAGTACTCTATGCCATGGGAAAATGTAGCCCAGAGTAACACCCACAGTGACAGTGACAGCAACCAATCAACCCAGCATCAAAATCAATGTGAACTACCAATGACCACAGGAGTAGTGGCTCAACAGCAACAGTGACAAATTTTACCATTTGCTTAGGGTCAAAGCCTGGTGACAAGGTAAGGCTCAGTAATCCACCCTCAATAGACTGATTAAATATACAAGTAAGAATGAAAAGAAGAAGATTTATTCAATGTTGGCCAAATTGGGAAGAGAACAGCCAAGTCCTAATCTATCTTCAGGGTCCTGACATGAAGTTTAGGTTTAAATAGAAGGCAAGAGGTATAGGACTATATCAGCCCTGGTCCAGGCACAGTACTTACTGCTAAGCATCATTGTCTCAGCTCCAGTTTGTCCTTCAAAGTGATCTGAAAAACTGTCAGACTATGTGAAATAGCTTCCTGGGAGACAAGTTCCTCTTCTACCTGGCGTCAGATCCCCAGGTTTTTCTTTCCCTAACATGACACTCCTGGGAGAAATTCCAATCCCTTTGAGTCAGTAGTTTTAATTATATTAAAATGCAAATGCCTCTTTTTTGTAATGTCTTTGTTCCTTCCAGGCCAATTACAATATCTACAGTAAAATGATGGAGGTAGTAGGGCCTTGGCTGTGATGAGAGCCAGTGGCCGGAGCATGAACAAAAATTGGGTGTTTACCCCACTTTTTTTGGTCCATTTCCATTTTCACTGCAACATCATGGAAGAGAAGATGGACCAAGCCCTACCTGAGCCTGGCAGGCTCTCATTTAAGTGAAATCCAGGATTGGACAGATTCTCTCCTGATTGTTTCTTGGGCATACACACACACACACACACACACACACACACACACACACACACACACACACCAAAGCCCATCGGTCTATCTATCTTAGTTCTTTTTCTGTTGCACCAAACATTGACAAACACAACTTGGGGAGAAAGGTTTATTCTGCACATAGTTTGGTGATGCATCCTGTCCTGGTGGGGAAATCAAGGTAACAAAAACATGAAACAGTGGGTCGTGTCATATCCATGGCCATGAATTGGGGAGTAGAGAATGTATGCTTTCTATTGCTCAGCTCCACTTTACAGTTCAGGATCTCCTGCCCAGAGAATGGTTCTGCCCACATTTAGGAAGGTTTGTCTGCATCAATTAACTGAATCAAGGCAATTCCACGCAAGCGTGCCCAGAAGACCATAACATTCTGTTGAGTTGACAATCAACTCAATCATACCATCTAAGCTTATAGAAACTCCTTGACTGAACCTCATCTCAGGGCGCCTACTCAGTTTGCCACTTGAGTGTTTCTACTTAGTCACAAAAAATCTATGACCTTACTCAGAAATACTTGCTTCACTCATCTCTCTGTGCTCATCATTGTCCACATACATAGGACAAGAACCTGACTAAGTCAGGGGCTGTGACAGTTCTGCATCAGACACTCTCAGCAATGGGAACAACAGTCACAACATCAATGGCAACAGTAGCCACAACCAGAGCCCCAGGTGCAAGACCTACAGTAACAGTAACACAACAAAGACTATCCACAGTGTAACAACCACAGTGGCCAGGCCTACAGCAAGAGCAACTACAGAGCATAAAACATGCATGAAGAGAGAACAGCAAACAGAAACAAGAGCAGCAGTGGTAGCAGCAGAAGAAGAAGAAGGAGAAGGAGATGGAGATGGAGGAGGAGGAGGAGGAGGAGGAGGAGGAGGAGGAGGAGGAGGAGGAGGAGGAGGAAAAACAATAGCTTTTGCATGTTTTGTGCTCTGTAGTTGCTCTTGCTCTAAGAGTGGCTGCCATGGTTGTTATGCTATGGATAGTCTTCATTGTGTTACTGTTACTGTAGGTCTTGCATCTGGCGCTCTGCTTGTGGCTACTGTTGTCATTGCTATTATGGCTGCTGTTTCTATTGCTGTGAGGGTCTGCTGAAGAAATGACACAGACACTGTGGTTGGTGACAACCACAATGGTGGCAGCAGGAACAACCACAGTAGTGTAAACAACCCTGACAGTATTGATGCCCAACAGCATCGCCACCACAGGAGTAGTAGAGTGGAGGTCCTGTGTCTGTCATGGTGGTGGGGGCCACCTACTATAATAAGAGCATATTTTGCAGCTTATACACACTCTAGCCAAGCTGTGGATACCTTGGTACAAGATCTTTAATCTACACATGGAACATACCTGGACAGGGAAATAAGTGTATAGTGTCTGCTATGCACACTCTGGAGAGCCATGGCCCCTTGCCTTCTCTCTCTGTATGAGTGAATTTCAGAGGCATGCCCCATGACAGTGCTTTAGACTTCATCCATGGAAGTAGCAAAGGAAGTTTACTAGACAGAAATGTCCATCTAAGGGCCAGCAGCAGTGGTTCTCAACCTTCCCAATGCTGCGACCCTTTAATACAGTTCCTCATGGTGCAGTGACCTCCAACCATAAAATTAATTTTTTTGATACTTCGTAACTATAATTTGACACTGCTGTAATCATAATGTAAACATCTGTGATTTTCAGTGGTCTTAGATGACCTCTGTGAAAGGGTCACTTGACTTCCAAAGGGGTTGCGATCCACAGGTTGAGAATGCTGACTTAGAGGGTAAAGGACTGACCAACTTGAGTCCAATCCCCAAAACCTACATGGTGAAAACCTTCAAGCTGTCCTGCCCTCCATGCATACACTGTGATGCACAGATGTGTGTGTGTGTGTGTGTGTGTGTGTGTGTGTGTGTGTGTGTGTGTGTGTGTATGTGTGTGTGTGTGTACATGTGCATACACACACACACACAAATGCAATGACAAAAATGTCAAATAAAAACAATTCTAAAAGGAAAAACTTTCTGGGGACAAGGGTGATTTAAAGCAGCACAAAGACACCTATCAACTCAGGCAAACAAACCAAACCAAACACCAAACCTGGACACACCTTTGGGAATCCCTTGGGCTCAGTTTTCAGTCTCTATGAGTGACCTTCCTGGTTTCAGGCAAACCCACCACCATGGAGCACAGCCCACTCAGTCCTGTGTCAGTCAGGACTCGCCTCCTGCTGTGCTTCTTGATTTTTATCTTTTGCACCATAAATATGAACTAAGAGTTGGAGGTCATGGTTCTATTGACCAAGGCACAAGTCTTGGGACCACGGTGACCTCAGCGGTGACTGATCATTCCAGGATGTCCTCCCTCGTCACCCATCCTGACTGGCACTGGTCATTTCCCTTCTAGCCCAGGGCTCCTCAATGGCTGCTGCTCAAATTGAGACATCCCAGGGCTCTAGTGTGGATCACACAGCCCAGCGGCAGCTCTGTGTTTTCCAGGTCACACTAAAAAGCTTCATTAGTGGTATAACACGTCAAAACTAGTCACTTAAGAATGTAAACACCCCCAGAAACAGAACCAAGCCGGCATCCTGCCATCTGTTCCGTGTGCCGTTTGCTGTTCTCACCATGGGCACTGGTTTCTACTCTCTCAGATGAGAGGGGCCCTTGATCAGCTCATTGTCCCCAAGTAGCACACATTGGCAATGTCAACAGCTTGCTCTGATGGTGGGGGCCCAGGGTTCTGGCTCAGCAGGGGAGGTGGCAGCAGCAGCTGGCATGGTGTGGGACCCACTTTCTCTCTCTCTCTCTCTCTCTCTCTCTCTCTCTCTCTCTCTCTCTCTCTCTCTCATACACACACACACACACACACACATACACACACATACACACACACACACACACACACACACACAGGAAGCAAATTGTATCTCATCATTAACAATGGCACCTAATATACAACCATGTTTCCCATTTTTGTAGTCTGACAAGAGACTTCCATCTTTCCTCTTCCCTCCTAGCTCATCACACCCAGATCCTTATACAGGTGCAACTAGGAGAACGGGGAGTGAAGCAACCCCACCTTCCCAGAATGGAATCCACTTTTTGTCATTAGAGGTGATCTTACTTTCGATTGATCTGATCAGGAATAAACTCCTTATCCCTGTTCTACATTCATAAACTGTGGGATAACCCCAAATCTGAGCAGAGTCCCAAATTTTCTACTACCACAGAGTCCAAAGAAAACTACAAAGAGCCCAGTTGTAGCTAACACAGTGTGCCAACTAACATAGTTGGGCAGGCAGATTGGCTACGTGGAGCTGGGCCTCTTTTCATTGCAGAAGCTGTTTATTTTTTTACTATTATTTTTATCCTGGTGTTTAGTCCCCTGGGCTCTAGAAATTTTAAGAATTCCTCACCCAGATATGGCATGAAGACCTGAAGATTTCTCTAGTTCACGTGAGTACTCAGTAATGAATAACGGGACTGATCTGAGTATCCTTTCTAGAATCAGGAGTCAAAGTCACATTTAGCCTGGCTCCTAGCAGCTCTACCTCCCTGGCTCTGGTCCTCTCACATCTATTTCCTCCACTCTAGGATGGCTGTGTCCACAGTAGACCCTGTCATCAATATCCAGACAGTTTCTTCTGTACCACTGCTCCCATTGCCTGCCCTAGCTGGGCTATTCTCCAAACTCAGCTACATAGAGCCTTTAGTCCTTGACTCATCTCTTGTTCCCACATGCAGCTGCTATCCACACAGCACAAGACCTGTGTACAACTATCAAGGATGCCCTGGCATCCCATCTACATCTGCCTAACACTTTCCGAATGCCCAGTCCACTAGAATGGAAGGCTCCATTGACGCTGTCACTTCATGCCCTGCCTGAGTGGCCTTGGTGCTCCGGGCTCACACCTTCTACAAAGCTGCCGGCTCTCTTCAACTGAGCCACAACAGCTGCTATTCTTCATATTTTACCCCAGAGCAATGTGCATGTGCCCTTTTCTCCTTCCAGGAGCTCTGTCCATAGTTGCTGTCCCCAATTCCCCTGGTGCACTTCTCTGTCCTGCTTTATGATCTTCCCAAACCTATCTCTTCTGTCTCTATGATATGAATCATGGAGGAGAAAAATATCTGCACATTTGTGTCACTGCACAGACCCATGACCTTGGAGAAAACTCACCCTTAGGAGGGTTGATAAATGAGGCCTCTACTCACCACATGGAGACAGTGCCTGTTTGATCCATGAGCAGACATCAGATGCCAGGCATTTCCAAGGAAAGATGGTCCCTAATCAATAGTCACAGACCAAGGGCAAGCTCTTCTGTAAGATCCTCCTTAAGGGGGCAGCTTTGAGCCATGGCTCCTGCCCCTTAGGTCTGTGGCTGCAGTTTAGCTGAACCTGTCAGTGGGGAAGAACAGGTGAAAGCAAGAGGAATGTGTTGGCAAGTCCCCTGTGCCTGTGAACAGGGGCTGTAATAGTTTGTCTTAGTTGCTAATCTGATAGAATCTGGAATCTTTGGGAGATAGGCCTCTGAGCAAGCAGTAGAAGGTCGTCTAGGCTCATCTTGATTCCCATAATTGAGGTGAGAAGACCCAGCTACCATGGGTGGTGCCATTGCCTGCTGGTATCCTGGACTATATAAGTAGATAAAGGAAGTTGAGTGTGAATATTCAGTATTCCTTCTCCAGTCTCTGCCTCCTGACTGGATGCCATTTGACAAGCTGTGTTGGGACAGATGTCTGGGGCTCGTGTCTGTCTCCTTTGCCCATGGCTTCCTGGAAGATTGGATCAGTGAGAACAATCATAGGCATACCAAAAGTGACATGCGTGGGGTTGCAGTCACATCTCTCCTACCTACTTCTGGTTTCAATACCTCATGCAGAATGAAGCCATGTTTGGCACAGATAATACATTTGTCATACTTAAACAGCCCCCAGCCACAGGTAAGCTGCATATG
Source organism: Uromys caudimaculatus (assembly GCA_028551405.1). Taxonomy (NCBI): domain Eukaryota; kingdom Metazoa; phylum Chordata; class Mammalia; order Rodentia; family Muridae; genus Uromys; species Uromys caudimaculatus. Next base: position 1,486,022 of record CM052716.1, read on the forward strand.
AAGGTCATCTTGACCTTTGCAACTCCAGAAAGGCACTACTGCCCACATGGTGGAGCATTATAGTTAAAACTGTTATCACTCAGGTCAGCAACAAAATTCACACCCAATAAACAGGCATTACTGTGTCATAACACTTCAAATAAACCAAATGCACATTTATTTGTCAGTTTCCCCCAAATCCCAGTCATAGAATCATGTTCTGCAGGACATCAACCCACAGGTCCCTGCCTTACCTTCAGTATGACCACCTGCTGACATTATGTGGCTCTCCATGGTGGAAAATAGAACCCACACAGATGCAGAAATGGCTTAGGACAAATAGAGTCTATTGGGGTGAAGCTGCCCGTGTGCTGGGTGCTTCGCAGTATCTGCCATTTCGGAACTCACCACTTTGTCGTGGATTTCCCCATCATTTATGCTTAATCTTTTAATTTAAAGTTATTGTCAACTCAACAGGGTAATTTGAAATAAGCGAAAGTATTAAGACAACAATACCTTATGATACACATTTACACTTTTGCTCATCCTGTGATATAATGAACACCTTAATGTTTTTGCATTTTTATTTATGTGTATGAGAATTTGCCTGCTTGTTTGTAATTGGACCCCATGCATGTGGCACCCATGGAGTCCAGAAAAGGATGTGGGACCCCCTGGAGTAGCAGATAGTTCTGAAGCTCTGTGTAGGATCTAGAACAGAACTTGGGTCTTCTGCAAGAGCAACACTGGTTCTTAATTTCTGAGCCAACTCTCCATCCCTCAGGAACATTATTTTAAAATAAGTATACTATCACAAATGCTCAGGGAGAGAGGAGCCAAAACTCTGCCATTTAAAGGCCGTTTCACAAACTATTATTAAAAATACTGTGTATATGCCTTGGTATAGAGAACTACCCCACTTTCCTCAATGCCATTTGTAGAGATGCACAGAAAGGTAGACCCTTCCCTTGTGTCTCCCTCTGGCAATATGTCTCTCTTCTTGTGTCTTATAGTCAATCCCAAGGCTGGCTGTAGTTTTCCTATGGTATGCTAGAGGGAGGACAGGGCTTCCTCTACTCATTCACAGAACAAAATTTCTCACACCCAAGGCCAGGTGTTGCATATCTGACAGAGTTCCCAAGATGGGAAAGCCTACCGTCTCCCACACCTGAGTGTTTAGCCCAAAGTGTCAGCCATGTTGGCCTATAGGAAACATGGCCAACCTTGAGACAGTGGCCTTGTTTTCTCCACCTCTGTCCCTGGTGCTCAGGGCTGACATGGTAAGCATCTTACTCCCAGTCTACCCAGGCCTGGTATTCTGGAGCCATCTGTATTTTCTCCCCACCCAGGCTCTTAGATAGACTATGTAACTGCAAAACAGGTTGCTGCTACGCCTTAGATGTGTGATATGGAATAGTCTCTGATTGTGTGCTTAGGAGACTACAGTGAGGAAGTAATACACAAACATTTTGAAACAGAAAGTGTTATATAGCTTTAGGGCAATATCTGGTACTTTGGTAGCTATAGTTTCTTGCTGTCATCTAAGTGCAAAGAGATCCTTGTGATGCAGACAGACACATCCCCAGCTGAAAGAACTACCCTACCGTGTGCGGGTACATCTCCCACTTCCTCAGAGGAAAAGGACAGATGTGTCAGCAGTGGATCAGCTGTTGGGATAATTATCCTCAATAAGACATGACAGGCTCCATCCCAGCCTAGTTTTGGGTTCTCAGTGAACTCTCAGAGGGGGTCCTGCTGACACTTAATTGTGCCTTAGAGCAAGAAGTAGGGAGTTCTGCTGGCTTAACTTACTGGGGGATTGGAAATTGTGTGTTTTAAGTTACAGGAGGATCGGAAACAGGGTCTCAGCTGTAACCATTCCTCCAAACAGAACCACAGAGGCAGCAGCATCCTTGTAGGGGAATGCTAAGGAAAAGCAGAGGAGTGAGTTTCCTGTGTAGCCTGAACCCCATGTTCCTCCTCCTCCTCCTCCTCCTCCTCCTCCTCCTCCTCCTCCTCCTCCTCCTCCTCCTCCTCCTCCTCATGCCCTCTTCACTCTATCCATGTCTCTATTGTAACAGTAAATCTAATATTTTAGTTTTGGTTCCAACAGTTGAATATTTACTCAGAAACTAAGAAACCTTCTTGGAGGGCTGGGCTCACTCCACTCACTACACTCTTGTTTTTACAAATCTGGGGACTTGAGTTTGATCTTCAAAACACCAATTAAATGGCAGCACACACATTTATAATCCTGGTATTGAGGAAAAGGCAGACTCCTGGAGTTCCCTGGCTAGCCAGTCTACCTGCTTGGGGAGTTTCAGGCTAGAGAGAGATTTTGTGTCAAACCTTAAATAAAAAGGGCTGGCAACATTGTTCAGCAGGCAAAAGCTCACTTTGCAAGCTTGATCTGAGTTTGAGCCCCACTAAAGGGGAAGGAGAGTACCCACTCCCAAAAGTTGCTCTTTGATCTCCATATATAAACTATGACATGCATGTACTCATAAGCAAACACACAAACACACACACACATGCACACACACGCATGCACACACATATAATGAGAATTTTGGCATTATGGTTTCTTTGAAAAACAGAAATATTATGGGCATGTGTTTTCGTTTTAATCCCAAATGTGGGATATGGAGCTGCTTCAGTTGTCCATAGCAGCTGACTCTGATTTGCCTTGTGCTCTAGCAGGGGTGTGATTTTCCCAGCTGCAGATAGTTTTTGCGATTGGATGATGTTTGAAAAATTCTGGGGACTTTTCAGACTGTATACAAATGCTAGAGTGAGCACAGAGAGGCTCATATAATTATGGTCCAGGGTATACAGGCTATATCTTGAGCTGGCCACAGAACTTGACAGTGTCATCAACATTGTACAAGTTTTGTAGGCGCAAAAGATTCACAATTGAGGGAGTCAGGGAGTCTTGCATCAAGCTTCCAGAGATCCACTTAGGATAGAAATGGTGTATCAGAAAAAGAGTCTTAGCAAAATGGCCCTGAGAACAAGTCTAGTGTATGAAGCTGAGATGCTGACCTCTCTGCTGCAATGGAGAACCCAGGGTGCCTGAGAACTGCCAGCATGTGGTGGAGCTGCCCAGGAGATAGAGACTTGTGTGCTGTAGGCAGCACAGCTAGAAGAGTTGGGCTCCTCAAGCTGACCAGAGCCCAGATGGTTTTGTGAGTTCTGGGGGCCTGAACTGGAGCTGCAGGATTTTGTATTTTCCCAGTTGGACTTTGTTCTTTGGTCCAACCTTTCTTTGTTGTGCCTCTATTCTCACTTTTTGAATATGAATATTTACTTTGCACCGTTGTATGTCAGGAGAGTATAACTTGCTTTATATATAGGGCCTCAAAGTTAAAAGATTGCCTGCGCCTCAGGAGGAACTCTGCACTTACTTCTTTGAACAACTTTGAAACTGTTAAAGATGGTGAGGGCTGTTGACGTTGACTGAGTATACTTTGCTTTATGAGATGGTCATAAATGTATGACGACTAACTACAGTGGAGATGTGAAGGTTAATTTTTAGTGTCAACTTGGGGACATTAAACATCTCCATTGCCATGCACATCCAGGCATGTCTGTGAGAGATTTTCTTAGACTAGGTTGACTGAGGTGCTGAGACTCACCAAACAAAACTGTGGCCCATTGCATTAAATCTCCAACCTCAATAAGCCTGTGCAATGAACACACAACTCAGTTATAATATTTATAAGTTGCACACCTAGATTGGGCAGATATACCACTACACTACTCTATTCCCCAGCTATGAGATCCCTTGCTACTTGCGGCTTCTCCAGGCCAATGTGGTTATGCTCCATCTTCCTTCCACCTCCTTTTTCTCTGTCTTCCTCTTCTCCATATCCTAGTCTCCCTCTCCTCCTTCCTCTCTCTCCCTATCTAAGACCTCTAGGTTCACCTTTCCTTTCCACTGCCCAATCACAGGCTCTAGCCTTTATTTGACCAGTTAAAATGAGGAGAAGGTTCACATGAAATCACTTGAGTACATGATCCACTCCTCATTGGGGCAGCCCCACTTGAGGAAGCAGAATTAACATCAAAATACAAATAGCACCAGGGCAATCCACAACAGTGGACAACATCATTACATGAGCTGGTGTCCCAGGTTGAATGTACAGGAGAACGTGAACTGAACACTAGAACTTATCTTTCTTTGTGGGTGCTCTGTGGTTGTCCATCTCAAACTCCTAATGAACTGTGTGCTCAAACTGTAAGTAAGAGTAAACCTTTGTTGGGTGTTCTGTTACAGCAGTGGGGAATGGTCATTAATATACCAGTCACACTAAAGTCTTGTATCCCCTCAATCTCCAGTACTCAAACAAAACAAAACGAATAAAGAAACAAATAAAAAATCCCATCAAACTACAAAACAGGATAAATACCTAATAAGAAAATACATAAGACAGGATGGAGCAACCACTCAGCATCTAAGAGCACTTGCTGCTCTTGAAGAGGACTAGGGTTCATTGTCTGGCACCCATATTGGCTCCAGTGCCCTCTTCTGGCCTCAGGAAAACATGCCATATACTTACATACATGCAGGCAAAATACCCATATAAAAATCAATAAAATAAAATAAATATCTATAGAACAGACAACAACAAAACCCAAACTCCACATTAGGCATATCATTGTCAAGACCCCAAAAGTGAAGACAGGAAGAGAGAGAAAAATGAAGTTGGAAACTGGAAGGATGGCAGAAAGGAATGGATGTGGGAACAGGAAGGGTCAGGGATGTAATAAGGATCATGCCTTCTAGGGTTGTCAGAAGTCAAGACGCCATGCCAGTAGGCAGCTTGTGAGTGAGATGTAAGAAATGTTGGGGCAGCAGATGACCCAACGCAGAGCCCAGTGTGCAGCACTGTTGTAGTTTACAGGGAAGGAGAAAAATATCTTCAACAGAAAGAAGGAAGTTTTCTGCCATCAGCCCCACACTTGTGAAGCATTCTGATTCTTCAGGAAGAAGAGAAATGATCCAGGTCAGGCACCCAAGGTCTCACAAAGCAGAGCACAAGGGAAGAAATAAGAGTTCACCCCTCCTTCTCAACTCTTAAAAGGTTTAAGAGGGATCCACCATAAATATGCATATGACTGTACAGCACAGAGGCCTTGAGACCCAGCACTTGGTCACCAGACACCCTGGGCACAGCACATATATGCTAAAGTACATGTGCTTTACAAGTGTGACCCTGAGCAAGATCTGGGGTGGCCAGGAAGTAGTTTTTAAATAAGTAAATACTAAGAGAAGAAACAAAGTCTGACCATCTGGGGTACAGTGCTGCTCCTGTCCCAGACAGCAGGGAGGAGAGAGGAGCCAAGTCCAAATATAGAGAAGGCTGCAAGGAGGGCCACCCTTTACAGTATGTCCCCTGTTATACTGCCCTTGAGCAGTATAAGTGTACTAAGGAGAAGAAAGACTGTTTTCAGAATAAGTAAGAAAAGTGTAAAGTAGTGACCATATGAATTCCACGTTAAATGTGAAGACTTCAATTGAGATTAAAGAGATGGATTAAGACATACCATGCTAGGGAAAGTACCTGAAGTTTTTTGTTATTGTTATTATTGTTTTGTTTTGTTTTGTTTTGTTTTGTTTTGTTTTTTGCAGAGAAAATGGTTCAGGGGGTTTGGGTAAGTAGCTAAGCTGATTGTCTTCCTAGCACTCATGAAGTCCCAAATTCCATCCCTAATGCTACATAAGGGTGTGCTGTGCACTTTAATCTCAGCTCTAGGGAGGTGGAGTCAGTAGGTTCAGGCACTCAAGGGCATTCTTTATTACATAGAGAATTCAAAGCCAGCCTGAGATACATGAGTTCCTGTCTCAAACAAAACAAAACAACGAAGAAGGGTGCAAGAGAGATGGCTCAGGGAGTAGGATGCTTGCTCCCAATACAAATGAAGCACACATGGTTTTAGAAACAATGACGGCAGCTAATTATTCCTGACCTACACCCTCATGCCACAGCATGCATACACACACACACACACACACACCACAATGAGTAAGTAAGTAAGTAAGTAAATAATGAGGCCTTTTTAAAAGCAAGTGTTAAGTGTTGACAAGAGTGGGGAACTGGAACTCTTGACACAATTTGGAAAACAGTATGGAAGATCTTAGGAAATGAAAAATAGAGCTTCCATGTGTTACAGAAATCTATAGTTTGATGCTTACCCAAAATAAATTAAACACTACCTTATGAGGACATCTGTGTTCATGCTTACAGCAGCTTTATTCCCAACAGATATATATGATGCCAGGTTGTTAGGTTAAGGACATTGTGAGATAGAATAGAATGTTATTCAGACGTAACAGATGAACACAGAAGACAAGATATGAGAGAACTGAGCCAGGCAGCCAGGGAAATGTTCCACACACTTTAAAATGTTCTAAGAAATTGGATGTTTTTACTCTCACAATTCATACCTTGAAGATATGGTAGTTCTTTTGATTGTAGTACACATATCAAAATATACCATTTACTCTAAATACACAAAAATATGTAAATTAGTGTTATGTCTTTGGAGGTCAGAAGTCTAAAGCTGAGTCATTACAGTACTGTCTCCTGAAAGCTTCAGGGGAATACTGGAGTGTATGACTCCTGTATCAGTGCAGGGCACCCTATTTTATGCTCGAGACTTCATCTGCCTCTCTGCCTCTGCTTCTTCCATTCTCTGCTCTCTTTCTTTGTGACCCTGAGCCTCCTACCTCTCTCCTGCTATGACACTGCCACTCATAGAAAATGTAAAGCATCACACTTAAATATTCTTGACTTTAATTGTATCTGTAGTATTTCAGAATTAATTTTCTAGCCTTTGCTCTTGCGAATTTCTTGTAGGTCCACCATGATCCAAGAGCAGTTTGTACAATGTCTTTAGACTCATTTGCTATGAATAGTTTTGTTGTCCCATTCCTCCTACAGAGTGTCCCATCAATTGTTAAGCAGATAAAGATAATGATTTCCATTCACTGTGGAGTGAGGAAGCTGAATGTTGCAGCAGACTTGTACTATTATTGCTTTCTGTATTTTTGTTGCTTGGTACATATATGTTATGTATTGTTATAACTCTATAGGTACATTGAGCATCTTATCATTATGTACTGTCCCTATTTGACCCTAATTATTTTCTGGTTCTAGACTCCAGCTTGGAAGAAACCAGCATATCTTTCTTCTGAAAAGTATTACTGTATACAATTTTCTGCATTTTGACCAGTTGTGGTTTTCTGTAATGGTCTCCATCTGCTGTAAAGAGAAGCTTCTTTGATGAGGGGTGAGAGCTACACTTATCCCATACTAATGTGAGTATAAATGTGAGTATTCAGAGTACAGATAGAAATTGTTTTTCTTTAGAAAAAATAGCAGAGGATCTTCTGTAAGGTCCAAGATCTCTCCTGGAGGACTGGTAACTTCTTAAGAGACACAAAGGAACTGTAACAAAGGAGGGTGAGAATTACAAAGCAGTAATATCTGGCACTGGATCCTTGACTTTTGGGCATGCCTTGTGGCTACACACTGCAGATGCCTTCTCCCTCACAGCCTGACTCTGGACAGTGCTGTTGAGCAGTGATGCAGAGAGCAAGGAACATAAGCTGCTGAGAGTATACTACATAGCAGAGTCAAATTCATTACTTGCCTTTTGAGGAATAGGTAAACCATAGCAGATGTATCTGTGGTGTGGAATTTCAACAATGGCTGACTTAGTGGTAATAACATGGAAATTTTCAACAATAATCCAACAGAAGTAGAAATGAAATATACAACAAGTATCAGTGCTATTCAGGAACCCAAGAGATAGATCCAGGAGGCAGAGCTTGGGGTACAGCTCATGGGGGCAATCACCTCAGGGGCCAGAAGACTTGAAAGAGGAATAACTTTGGTCCAATGATAGCCATTCACCTGACAGATGTGTTCAGAGTCATGAAGGTGCTCACTGTGTCCTGGATACTGGGAATTTATTGGTTAGCAAAGAGGATAGAAATCTCTGCCTAGGAGTCTTGTATCCTAGTGAAGGAGAGAGACAAGAAACAGAATAAATCCAATAGGGATGACTCATTTGGTACAGAAAATGCTGCACACTGATTAGCTAAAATGATGTAATTCAAGTCCTTACAGTTGTGGAGACCACTTGTACAAGACCAGTGATAAACAGTATTAGTTCCCAGTGAGGGCTCTCTTGCTAGGTAGCATCTGGCCATGGCCTTGCTGTAACCATGTTGGTATGTGGATGTAGAGGAAGGGGAAGAGCAGGACTCCCCCATCTCCCTCCTTATAATTACACTCACTCTAGTGGACCAGAGACCGATGCCAACACCCTCACTTGAGTTGACTAAAGCCACGTTGGTACTTTCTCCGAGTATAGCTGTGCCAGTGGTAAGGCTTCATTCAGCATGGACATTTTGAGGAAATACAAAGTGTGATGTGTCTGTAATACTATCCAACCATAAGGAATTTGGACAGGAATTGATTAGAATGTAGGACTTGTTAAAAGATAAGTTCAGAAAACAAAGACCTCAGACAACAGTAAATGTCAGAGCAGCCATTTCGAATTTTATTTCTATAGAAAATTGGTTTTTTTGGAAATGTAATATCTACATTCTCCCTCCTAGACCTCAAATTCTCCAGAGCTGTTATGAAAAACAAAATTATAAAATTTACATGAAAGTAGATGATAAAATAAATATTACAATATTAAAAAATAAAATAGTGTATCAAGAGAGGTGGCCGAGTCTTAGAAAGACATCACATTCCCTCCCTTATTAGATTTGTAACTTTTAGTTTTGGCAGTTGACAAATTAACTTTATTTTATGTTTAATATTTCCTTTATGCATGATATATTTACATAATACCCAGTCATTTATCTGCCCCCACAGTCCTCTCATGTTTATGACCCTTATTTTTCGTTATTCCTATTGTTATGCAGCATCCAGGGGCTTATGTAGGAGGATTATACATGGGCAGGAAGTGTGGGGAACACTGAAGTTGCTGGCTCCTAAGCCAGCTGCCCACTTGAATCACCTTTCCTAACAGTTCAATTGCCTATGAGAAAATCTTACTGTTCAACTGCCTTTGGGGAAATCTTACCAATATTAGTAGAGCTGAGGGAACATCACTGTCTTATTACACAGGGTCTCTGCCAAATCCTTTGGTAGAGTAAAAAGAGGACTGAAGGTTACATGCCATCCTAGATATTTTTATTTTGCACTTCTAAAGAACTCCATCTCCCAAAGGTCCTTCTGAAGGTCACCTGAACAGCTTTGAGTTTTCCATCACATACACAATGTAGATGGAGGGCTGGGGCAGCATTGCTCTGTGTCTAACCCATAATTAATTCCCCTTTGTGATTAAGCATCCTATCTATCCATCCAGAGAGGGGGGCAGGGGAATGGTACTGTATATAGGTAGAGGACACTACCTCCTCTGTCCTGGGAGAGAGGCTGAAAGATGAACTGAACAGGTCCGATGCTAGTGGGGTAGACCATACCTTGGGCTAGCTGCCTGCCCTGCATCTAGCCCACCTTGAAGTGGACACTATTCAAATGTGACTTAAAGAAAAGATGTTCATATTTAAGTCTAACCCTTTGAGTTGGGACCATGCTGTGATATGTTGAAATATGTTCTAGGTGATATAGGATGTGTGACATACTATACTAAATAGGCTATAGAATCCTAGGTACTATAGAATATATTATATAATATGTGTTTGATTAAATGTTGTAATATAGCATACAACATGCCATGCAAAATAAAGTCACATGTAGTTGTATATGTATATCAGTAGTTTTAAAATATGTATTTATTTATCTTTACTCATGTGCATGTTGGTGTACCTGCATGAGTCTATGTTCGCCATACATGTGCAGGCACCCTTGGAGGTCAGAAGAACATGTTGGATCACACCAGAACTGGAATTACAGGTAGTTGTGAGCTATCATGTAGTTGATGGGAATTGAACTGGGATCCTCTTTAAGAGTGGTAAGTGCTCTTAATCACCGGGCCATCTCTTCAGACCAATGTCAGTACTTTTAAATACAGGTCTTGCATCTGATGCTTCATAGAGCTCTTGGTTTTTGTCATAACTTATATATAACTACTGTTTATGGCTATTTTAAAAATCTCACTGTATAACATTGTTATAGAACTTTAATGTGCATATACTGCATGTGCAGATGTTCGGAGTGTTCCTACACTTTCTGGGAGCTACTCATCCTCAGCCAGCCTCCGTGCATTGTCTACCATGGTGATACATGCTGTGGATGCCACTGAGCTGATATTGTGCAGTGCCTGCAATTTTGTTCCTCTCACTTCAATCAGATAGACTGAGCATTGACAGGAGACCCGAACACGTGTTTCTCCTGTAGATGTTGACAGAGTGCTGTTATTTCCTGAAGGAGAACAGTTCAATTTCCTGGCTAGCTGCTCAGCATCTCATCCTGGGTGGGGGACACCATCTCTGAGCTGCCCTGAGTGGGGCTTGAGCCATTAGGATGTCTGATTGGGGAAGTGATTAAAACTGATCTGTCCACCACAGACTTAATGTCAGAATGATTACCCATCTCTGTGTTCATGAAGTCTATATTGCATGCTGGGGATAGTGATACAGAGATCTAATTAAACGCTCTGGTATTTTTTTAACTCTATGTGGCTAAGTAAGATTGGTTGTGCACAGCCTACATGCCCTGAGCTTATCCATGTCTGTCAGTCAGTGGGCAGCACTGGATAGTGCGTGGTGCTCTGGGAAAGGCAGCAGTGCCCATAGGTGATAAGTCTGAGACCCCCTGGCCCCTGACTTGTGCCCTCTGCTCTCCACAGCTTGGGGAAATGTGGATAATCCCATCTGTCTTTCCCTTAATAGGGGTGAATATCAGTGTGTCTGTCCATAGTGGTCACCCAGGGCTTCTTCAGTGTGGCCAAGCAGAATGTTACAAACTGCAGGCAATTTCCCAGGGTAAAACCACGTTCTGTAAGATGTCAAGGAAGACCCACAATCTAGTCAAATGGATTTCAGCTATGAGAACAACCAGGTTGCTTCTACATATAGCTTACATTTGCATTGAGACCTGAGGCTGTCAGGACAGAATCATGTGGCACTGGGACATTGGGCATCTTCCGAAGGACAGAGTGAGGACTAGAGCGATCTTTCTCCCCCTCCTCCACTTCCTCCTCCTCCTCCTCCTCCTCCTCCTCCTCCTCCACGTCCTCCTCCTCCTCCTCTTCCTCCTCCTCCTCCTCTTCCTCCTCCTCCTCCTCTTCCTCCTCCTCCTCCTCTTCCTCCTCCTCCTCCTCTTCCTTCTCCTCTTCCTCTTCCTTCTCCTCTTCCTCTTCTTTCTTCCTCCTTCTCCTCTTTTTCCATGTGAATTCTAGCTCACTTTTTGCATCATCTCATCTTTGAGACTAGTGTTCTGAGAACATGTCAAAGAACTAAAGGGGATACTCCTACTCAATAGATTGGAAAAGATGCTAATGGGAACCTCTTTGTAGTACCCCTGAGAAGAGGGGCTACAAACTGCTGCCATTATTTGAAAAGGGTGCTATTAGTAAGGGCTTTCTTGCCATCCATCCATCTGCTCTGGAGCCCCCAGCCTAGAAACACCTGAAGACTCTGCAGACACTAGGCATGCACATCTGGCCTTGGGAGGCAGTCTGCACCCAGAGTGACCTCCCTTTGTGTGACCTTAATATGGCCTTGTCTTCCTGATTTTGTTGTTCCCCTCCTCCTACTATTGCCTGGACACTCAAAACCTCTATCCAGGTACTCTGACCCAGGGAACATGGAGAAAACCTGATTTCTATCATTCCTCATAAAAGGAGCAGCAAGTTCCTGTGTCAAATGGGCAGGCAGATGGACAGCTGGTGGTCACCATGGGCCTTTGGTGACCTAAGTCAGATGCTGTCCTAGGAGTGCATCTCTTACTACCTCAAAGACTTGTGACATTGTTGTCTAGGCTGCCTCTAGGCTGGGTAGAGTGTGTACTTGATACAAACCCATCTGCAAAGTCCAGTGCTCTTCACCTTTCTGTACATGTCTCCCAGGTGCACGAGCATAAGCTTATATGAAGATTTCTGAGACCCTAAGAGCACATCTGACCAAGCCTTGGACCAGCTGAGCTAACTGCCCTGGGCTGTTCTTGAGAGTTTTAGTCACAAGTTGGGATTTTACATCCACCACAGTTAATTTAGGTTTCCTTCTGTTTCTCTGATTACAGGTTGATATGTTTATACTTTAGTATTTTGTAGTTTAGGAATAGTTCATTTAAAAAAAACAAAAACACATCAGAAAACCTCTAAGCCCACATAGGATGACACCTGTCAGGATTTCCTGATGTTCTTCTGCTCTCTAATATTACAAACACGGTAATATTTTCTTTTCTATAGTACATTGCATTTTAAATGGCCATTTCTTATTTCCCTTTAGGGCTTTGACCAGTTGAATTCCATCTTCAGCCTTGGATTTAAACAACATTACCAACAGAGGCACTCTGAGATTGAGGTTTCCTTTTGCATATGAAATGGATGTGCAGGCTCTATGCAGTTTCTGGGAATATGGTTAAGGTGTGTATGGGGGTGCTTTTCTCTGGGTTTGGTAGCTTAATTTCAATATAGTAAAATGCAAACACGAAGTTGGTAGCTCCTGGAGTGTAGTTTTGAACCAGAGCTAGCAACCTGACAATGCGTTTAACAGTGATTTGAAGCATAGCTGCTGTGTGGTTCTATGTTTTAGGAGTGATTTGTAGAGAAATATACTTTTCAAGTCAGGAGCCACACCTGAGCTGTCTGAGTCATTATCATTTGTTAAATATGAAACTAGTTAACAGTAAATTTCAAGTGATGTAATCTATGTATATGTTTAAAATGGCAAACTCATTTCTGAATAGAAGCTTGGCAACCCTGAGGATCACAGGGGTCTTTGGATCAGCACTGACTCTATGTTCCATCCACAGAGGCAACCCTTCCAAGAGGAGTTCACTGTGTGGTCCGTCTTCTTCACCTTGGCTTGTCATATTCCAGTCACATATGAGCAGCTGTGTGTGAGGACCAAGCCTGTGGCTTGGGCCCCTTCACACTCTGATCATTAGTTACAGAATGTCAAGCATGGTTCACCAAGAATGATACAAAACAGCCTACCCCTTGTGCCAGCACACCCTGTATGTTCCCTTCCATTTGAAGTTACAATTTTAAGAGGTTTCGAATGTGCTTTAGTATAATTCTTTCCTAAACTTGCTCGGCATCTCTCCCATCTCTTTACAACAGGATGTGGATACTACCTTACAGGGGCAGCACAGGAACTGGGACCCTGAACTTCCCTGATGTCATGAGGCTGACCAAGAGAGGCTCAGAGCAGTAGTGTGCTGGGTGGCTGTGAGTCAGTGGTTGGGTTGGGTTGCAGCAGCCTCTTCTTAAGTGCAAGGCAAACACTGAGCCATGGACAAGCCTCCCAGTCCGACCTCCTGGAGCTACCTGGAGGGGCTGCTGTAGGGTCACAACTTTCCCCTGAGCTGTGCTGAGGCACCTGAGATGGGGCTTTTGTGTGTATTCCTCCTTTGCTGTGTGAGCCCCAGGAAGGAGGGGGGTCTCTAGCATTCTGCCAATTGGCTTTCTTTTTAGATATGAATCTAGATATCTCTTGCCAGTCCCTACTCTTCTTCCACAACTCTCCTCCAAGAGCTGTGGTTCTCAGCTGTTTGGAGAGACAGAGAGATGATGATCGGTCTTCTATAGCCACTTCCATGATGATGAAGTGCACAGTCCCTGCTTATGTCAGATCATAGGCTCTCTCCCTATTTCATCTATTGATTGGAGAGGAGGCTTTGGGTTTCATGTCATAGATTATAAAGGGCACCATTTTTATTTTATAGGATTAAAGTACAAAATATAAGCAGGTATATGATTTTTATGCCAATGTGTGATTCCCAAAAAGGCAAGAAATAAGGAAGCCACAGCTGTGTTCATTTCAGTAGCTTATTTCAGAGGTGTGGAAAACCCAACTGATGGTGATGGTTTTATACTAAGGACATGACACGAAACAGAAGAATATTGAGGATGTTTCCTCTTTGTTGAGCCTCCTTTTTGCAGAATGTGCTCTGGTTAGAGTTTAACCTTGAGGCTCTCCATGGCGTCTCTCATCAAGAGGAAATGTGCCTTATCAGAGCTATAATCCTAAGGGCCTTTGCAAAATTTTCTAGGTTCTTGTGTCCCAGGACAGAGCATATAACCAGGTTCAAATGTTTGTTAGAAAACAAAACAGAGTTTAATAAGATATTAGGAAAACATTTCTAAGAACAGGAATGGTCTTCTGAGCAGGAGAAAGTGTGTTCTCAAAAGTCCTGGGCTGTGACCTTCATGCCCCTTTATAAGCCATCTACTTAGCACCCACCTCCCCCATGTTGGTATACTGCAGGCTTTTCTTGAGCATGCTCCATGTGTTGTATGAAGTGCTGGAGGGAAACGGTTTATGATTTTCCAGCAACTGAAATTTTTACATGTTAATCTTTATGTGACTCTTTGATCCCTAAGCTCTTGCCAATGGAGAGTTAGATGTCAAGGAAAAGAAAGGAGCCAAAGACCTCCAATCCACTTATTTAAAGGGTTTGATAATTTGGCCAACAGAAGGCACTGGCATATAATTTGTGTGATGGTAGAGCCACAAAGTCTTTCAAGAAGGAGCAAGTGAGACAAACCAGAGGCATCAGTCTCCCTAGAGAATTTGCCATGCTACAAACAATTATACATTTCTTCAAAGAATGTTAATTTGCTAGGCTTTTGATGTAAGTGCCCCTTTGATTGGGTGTCTGAATCAGCAATGCTTGCAGGCAGGAGTGTTCAACTCCTTGAGTAAGGGTTGACAGATTTCTGACTGGTTTTCTGGAGTCAGCATGGCCTGCCTGGAGTAATGCCCCACCAGCAACACTCACTTGATCATTGTCTTGGCATCTCCACCATCCTAAGACTTTTCCTCCACCTTGAGGATGCTGCACTCTACCTGCAAGGATCATGGCTGTCATAGCATTACTGAAACCACCAACCTCTACTCCAGGAAGTCTTGCTTCAGTCATAAGATCCAGAAATGATGTTTTACTTTGTTTGTTTTATTCTTTTTATTACTCACTATACACAAGACTTTGTCAAAGCTGGCCATGACACAGTCCCTACAAAGTCTTTAATATAAGTGTTTTTATTCCTTTTACAATACATCTTTTTTTTCCCTAAACAAATTGTCTTTTACTTTTTCCTGTTACCTCAGGGCTTTATTTATTGCTTACCAACTGTCTTAGTCAGGATTTCTATTCCTGTGCAAACATCATGACCAGGAAGCAAGTTGGGGAGGAAAGGGTTTATTGAGCTTACACTTCTATGCTGCTGTTCATCATGAAAGGAAGTCAGGACTGGATCTCAAGCAGGTCAAGGAGCAGGAGCTGATGCAGAGGCCATGGAGGAATGCTGCTTACTGGCTTGCTTGCTTCTCCTGACTTGCTCAGTCTGCTTTCTTATAGAACCCAAGACTACCAGCCCACAGATGGTACCACTCACAAGGGCCCCTCCCCCCATTGATCACTAATTGAGAAAATGCCTTACCACTGGATCTCATGGAGGCATTTTTCAACTGAAACTCCTTTCTCTGTGATAAAACCAGCTTGTGTCAAGTTGACACACAAAACTAGCCAGTACACCAACTTTGTGACTGTTCTCTGTACCCCCTTGAGAGTTTGACTCATTCTAATC
Source organism: Uromys caudimaculatus (assembly GCA_028551405.1). Classification (NCBI taxonomy): domain Eukaryota; kingdom Metazoa; phylum Chordata; class Mammalia; order Rodentia; family Muridae; genus Uromys; species Uromys caudimaculatus. The sequence goes on from CM052716.1 coordinate 1,501,742, forward strand.
CTGGCTTCTAGTGGCCTTCACCCCTCTTACCTGGTACTCAGTAGGTCCTTGTGATGCTTAGCTTTATTGTCAACTTGAGGCAAGCTAGAGTGACCTGGGAAGAAAGAACCTTAATGGAGGACTTTCCCAGATCAGATTGGTCTGTATCCATGTCTGTGAGAGATTATCTTGATTGTTGATTGATGGGTGTGCAGCCCAAGGTAGGTGGCACCATCCATAGGCAGGTGTGTGGAAAGATAGCTGATTATGAGGCAAAGAGAAAGTCAGTAAACAACAGCCCTCCGTGGTTTCTGCTTGAGTTCCTGCCCTGTCTTGCTTTAGTGATGAACTGTGACCTAGAAGTGTAAGCAGAAATAAACCCTTTATTTCCCTAAGTTGCTTTTGGTCAGAATGTTTTATCCTAGCAAAAGAAAACAACAAGAACAGCCTTTAATACACTTGATCAATAAAGTATTAATCTTTCCATTAATATTTCTATCTTCACTGGTTTTCCCATCTAAGACAATGGGAAAAGGAACATACAACCATGCCCTCAGCCCAGAGGCAGCATTGGTGTCTTCTATCCCAAATACAGGTCCTGAGAGTTAACAAACATATGTGTGACTTTAGAAATGCAGTACAGTGGTGGAAATTATTGAGGAAGTATCAAGTAACCTGCAATAGCTTAAAAGACATACAGTGTGTCACCTGTCCAAGTGGTTAGTGCTATCCAAGTGGTGAATCAATGGTCCTGAATGAAGATTCTGGATGGGCTGCAGCTATCTTTCTCTTTAATGCCACAGGTCTCAGTCATACTGTGGGACACCAGAAATGCTCACACTCTGCACATTCCTTCTTATACTGTGCTTGGTAGCAGTATGATGTCCTTTGACTTCTGTTCTGTAAGAAGTGAAATGACAGATGAAGCTAGCTGTTTATGAATACCGGCAATGAAGGCTCCATCCCCTGCAATGTTGGAATGTCCCCTTCATCTTGTAGAAATATCAGTGACAGTGGCAGAGATCTCTGACACAATGTGGGTTTGCATGACTGTGCAGTGGCGATTTTGAGATACATTGGGGTAGATTCTTCACTTTGTAGTGAGGACAATCATCTTTGAATAGTTCTTTCAAGTTTTGTTGTTTCCATCTTGCATGTCTGGTATAACTGGGTTGTCTGAGAGTTGTGAAGCGACCACATATATTTGACAGCCCAGGTCAACTTGGGCTTGACTCTCAAAACTACTCCTCACATTCTTCTATCTCAAAGTCTGTTCCAGATAGGCAGATGCCTCAGATGGTGCCCAGAGCATCCAGCCTAAAGCTATTTTGGATTCTTTTCACTCTCCTCACTGTTGAAGATGACAATGTGCTCGTCCTCCACTAAGGAGTTTATTCAATAAATAGATCTACTATTGAAACAAAACTGAAACACTGGGGCTGACATTCACAGCACAGCTCACCCACCACCACACATCCATGTGCATGATGCTGGTTTTGCTCTCAAGATAACAGAACTTGCCACTGTTCCTGTACTAACATGAAGTGGTTGAGACTTGGGACAACAGAAGTCATGCTCGAGCTTCTGCTAGTGAGTGCAACCATGCCAAAGTCATGGGTGTGTTTTGGCTTTCTGCACAGACACAGCCCACTCCAATATGCAGTATCCTTTCAGGCATGCTCTGTAACACTAAGTTTGATGACTTTGTATTCTGCACCAAAGAAAGGCAAGGCTCTCCCTTATATACATTAGCAGCAAGGGCTATGTCTTATATTTTTATCTCATTATCTATTGCTCACAATGCTAAATACTTTACAGAATTTTAATTTTAAGTAGGTGGGCACTCTTATGATAAACACCAAGAGAAAGTGTCTTTTCTTCCTGGCAAGTGACTGACTTGGGATAACATTGATGACTCATGGTTCTGTACAATGAAAGGGATGGTGGAGATGGAGGCTTGATATGGAGAGATGCTGGCTGGCTGTGCCTCATCAGAAAGACACCTCAGAGTCACGTCCTTGTTTCTTCTACTGGGGAGAAGACCAGGGCTCAGGCTATCCCAGAGGCTTTTCACATTCACAAGTGGTTTAGTAAGTGGTTTAGTAAATGGTCCTGTCCTCAAGGCTGCTCCTTGTTCAGGGTCCCAGGCTGCTGCTTGCCCATTATCTCCAGAGACTTGAGCATCCTTCCTGTGGACAGGAACTGCTGAGTCAGCAGGGTCCAGCAGCACCAAGGACAGCTCCTGTGCAGCCTATGGTCAGTGGAAATGCTGGAACAATCCACTTTGGACATTTTTAGTGTTAGCTGATGACTAGCATTTTCAAGAGATGTACATGTATTTCTCTCTCTCTCTCTTTTTTTTGGATTCTTTCATTTACATTATGATAACAAATTTGTCCTTTATTCAGCCTTATTACTAATCTAAAATTAGAAACTATATTTGTTAGTTATTAATGATTCCTGGTAGATCAGATACTTAGGTCAAGTCAGGACTAACATATGAAGAAGGAAGGTGAAACAGATTTAGTGCCCTACACAAATACAGAAGCAGAGTAGCCTTGGCTAGGAATGCACCTTGCTGGAGCACTAGCATCAAGACCTGAACATGAATGGCCCTATGGCTCCTCATGAGGCTCCTAAAAAGTAGCAGCCCCCTCCCTTCTCCCTCCTCTCTCTCTCTCTCTCTCTCTCTCTCTCTCTCTCTCTCTCTCTCTCTCTCTCTCTGTCTCTCACAACTCTTCCAGAGGTGAACTCAAACACCATTACACAGTGTTACTTTCCACAAGTAACCAGGGTGCCATGCCCCCAATGGCATTTTGTTTCACTGGCTTTGTTAAATCTTTTAATTAAAGCATGTTAACAAATGCAAAGAAAAATAAATGGCACTGCTTGCAAGGAAATTAAATTGAGGAACTAAGCCCATTTATAATTATTGTATTTCAATTAGGCTGCAACAGGGCTGGGTGAGCAGAAAGATAAAAAGAAGTAACACTGATGCGGAGCTTCATAAATATTTGCAAAGTCCTGTTTGAGAGAAAATGGCATAAATAATGCCATAAAATGCCCAGGTGTCCCTGGGCAGTGCCCTTTGTGTTAATTGCCAGCCCCCCTCCAAAAAAAAAAAACAAAACAAAAAAACAAGCCTTGTGAGTTTTATGAAAGATTAGTGAAACTACAGAAGGCTGCTCGGTCAACAAAAGCTAGGAATTCCTGTGAAGAAAGATGTTAGAGCAATGAACGCTAAGTTTTTAATTCATTATTTTAAAATTAAAATGCAATTAAACTTTTGAAAGACCAAGAATTAAATTTCAATGAGTTTGCTACATTTTAATTCCCAAATATGCGATTTTTTTCCTCCCCAGGAATAAAGAAACTCGTAAATCATCAGTGTGCAATTTTTAATACCAGATTTTTTTGGGGAAAAAAAGATGAAACGATAACCAAAATTCTTATTTGGAAAAAATATAAAGATAATTCAGTGTTTTTTCTTTTAATGAAATTCTATGTAATTTCTATCATGTTTCTATGAATGTACAGAGAGAGAAAGGGGAGGCCATGCCTCCTGTATTGGGTAAGCATTCCTCTGCACATCCAAGCACACAGGGACAGATATAGGGAGCCCTGTGTCCTCTGTGCTCAAGGACTATAGGCAAGCTTGGTGTGCAGTCTGCCACCCCTGCCCCTACACACTCAACACACTCCTGTCCCATGGCTTCAAGCTGGCTTCTGAAATACCACAGCAGTGGTCAGAATGGTGCAATTGAGATGGAAAACAGAATTCAAACCTCTTCTGTGCCCAAGGATTACAGCTTTATGATGATTACCATTTTCTACCACAACTTTGGGCCTTGTTTGTATTGTCTGGACTAAACATCAGGAAGCAGTCATGCATGATGATCCAAACCCTAAGGGGTATGCAGACTTTCCCACAACACATTGTCACTGGCTCCCCGATGAGGCCAGAAGTCAGTATTGTGAGCACTCATCCCTGCACAGGAAGACTGCATGTCTACTAACCTCAACAACAAATGCAAGCACAGAAATAGGGAAATTGGATGAAAGTGTTCTTTTAATAAGAATTTAATATGTTTTTGCATTTTTTATTGTTTAGGAATGTTACACATATTGTCTTAGTCAGGGTTTCTATTCCTGCACAAACATCATGACCAAGATGCAAGTTGGGGAGGAAAGGGTTTATTCAGCTTACACTTTCGAGTTGCTGTTCATCACCAGAGTTAGTTGGGACTGGAACTCAAGCAGGTCAGGAAGCAGGAGCTGATGCAGAGGCCATAGAGGGGATGTTCCTTACTGGCTTGCTTGCTCCTGGCTTGCTCAGCTGGCTTTATTAGAGCCCAAGACTACCAGCCCACAGATGGTACCACCCACAAGGGGCCCTCCACCCTTAATCACTAATTGAGAAAATGCCTTACAGCTGGATCTCATGGAGGCATTTTCTCAACTGAAACTCCTTTCTCTGTGATAACACCAGCTTGTGTCAAGTTGACACAAACCCAGCCAGTACACATATATAAATGTGTTTTATCAAATCTAGCCCTTCAGTTCCTTCAGTATGTCCTTCCACTATAGGCTCCTAATTTTATGTGTTGCTTCTTAAACTCACAGAGTCCATGTAGCACTGCCAGCATGCACGTAAGGTAGAATCTCTTATTGAAGCACATGTAGTCTTTCATGGGCCAATGTCTGAAGAAAATTGACTGTCTCTTGACCAACAGTCCTTACTTGTCAATAGTTTCTCAGCTAGGGGGAGACTCTATGACTCCTAGTTTTTCTCTGTGCCTGGATTTTATCTGGTTTGATCTTGTGCAGGTTTTTTGCATGAAGTCACAGTCTATGAGTTCCTATGTGCCATTTCCCAGCTATGTCCCCAACACTGCTTCACTGTAGTTATCTATTGTCTCTGGCTCTTAGGAACTTTCTGTGCCATCATCTGTGATAATCCCATCACCTTGGTAGGAGAGAGTGTGATATAAATGTCCAACTGAGGGATGAGCTCCCTACAGTCTCTTATTATCTGTGTGTTCACCAACTGTGAATCTCATTGTTAATCTCTGTAGACTATTAAAAAATCTCTGGTGAGGACTGAGAGATTTACTAATCTATAGGTATAAAGATAAATATATAGGAGGAAGTTTAATACTATATCCAGTTAGCAATAATGATATCCTCCTTTAGGACCTATGACCTACCAAGCCACAGATTATTGGGCTCATTAACAGTGCTGTACACAAATTCTGTCTTGTAAAATGAGTTTTAAATTATTCAGAAAGTGGTTGGTTTTCTCCATAACATTCATGCCGCTATTGTACTAGTGTGTACTAGTGTGTACTAGGCTTATCTTTCCTGGAAGATTAGTACTTGTAGCTTACAGGACTCGTGGTTGTGTAAGATTGTTGATTACTTCCCCAGTGACATAAATAGTACCTTTATCACTATCAAATCTATTTAATAAGAATGGAGCTTTCAGATTTGTATCTTCCATGCCATAGGACTCAAGAATATGGCTTCATCAGTGATAGAGTCTTACCATCAAGTTCTGGAAGGCAGTCATGATCCTGTAATGTCTATGAGACCCTAGTGATCAAGAGCTCAAAGGAGATAATGTATACATGGCACTAATATTTTTATTTAACAGCCTATTGTTTCTAGAATAAGAATTGTACCCCCATGCACTACAAAGCAACTTCATATAAAATATCTTATATATGTATGGGAGTTCCTTCAGCAGGGGGCTTCCACATGGAATTTGAGGATGGGTCATGAATTGTTCTTCCCCACACCCCTTCGTTTATCCTGCCATCCCAGCTCCTGCCTCATCCAACCCAACTCATACCATGACTCCACATGCTTCCTTCATGTTACCAGAGTTCTGTCTCCCTTGCCTTAAAATCTCATGATTGTGGTTTGTTACATATTGCCTGACATCTGGGGTACCACATATAGATAGAGATGCAAAGCTAGCATCAATACATAAGAGAAAATATGCAAGATTAGTTTTTCTGAGTTTGGGTTACCTCATTCTGAATGATGATTTCCAACTCCATCCATTTACCTGTGAATTTCATCATTTCAATTCTCTTTACACATGAATCAAGAACAAGACAAGGATATACACTCTTTGTTCCTGTTCAATGCAGTGCTGAATTCTTAGCAAGAGAAATAAGAGAAAAGAAGGAAATAAAGAAATACAAATAAATGATGAATTGAAAGTCTCCTCATTTGTGGATGATATGATTCTGTACACAAAACACTTTATGCCCAGGCAGAAAATTCCTATAGCCAATAAACATGTTCAGCAAAGCACCAGAGTACAAAATCAGTACACAAAGATCAGTGACATTTCTATGTATAAACAACAAACATATAGAGGGAAAAAATCAGGGGAATAATCCTATTCACAATCACTTCCAAGATATGTTGGAATAAATCTAACCAAGGAAGTGAAAAACTTGTACAATTAAAACTTTAAGACATGGAAAAATGAGATTGAAGAAGATATCAAAAGAAGGAAAGACCTCCCATGTTCATGGCTTTGTAGGATCAATATTGTGAAAATAGCTGCCTTTCCAAAAGCATTCTATATAGTCAACAAAATCCCCATCAAAATTTGAACACAGTTGTATTAAAATTACAATCTTAAATTATATATGGAAACATAGAAGACTTAGGACAAGATAGTCAACACAATCCTGATTAATAAACAATTTACTGAAGAAATCATCATTCTGGATTTCAAGTCATACTACACAGCTATCCTGATAACGGAATGGTATCAACAGAGACACACCGATCAAAGAAACGCAGTGGAAGACACAGATAGAAGCCCATGAAAATATGGCCACCTGATTCTTGACAAAGAGGCCCAAGATATGCTTAGGAGAAAAAGACAGTATCCTCAACCAGGTCCTGGGAAAATGGGATCTCTACACATAGAAGAATTAAATTGATCCTTATCTCTCATGCTGCACAATGGATCAAGGACCCAGAACTGATATCATGGATCTGTTAGAGGAGCAAGGAGGGAGCAGACAAAAAGCACAAGAATAACTTTCTGAATGAGACCCCAGTAATACAGACATGAAGACCAACACTTGACAAATGAGACCTCGTGAAACTAAAACTTTCTGTACAGTAAAGGACACTATCAGACAAGTAGGCAGCCTACAGAATGGGAAAAACTTCACCAACCATGTAAATGACAGAGAATTAGTGTCTAAAATATACAAATGACTAAAAAAAAAAAAAAAAAAAAGAAGAAGAAGAAGAAGAAAAATAGAAAGGAAGAAAGAAAGAAAGAAAGAAAGAAAGAAAGAAAGAAAGAAAGAAAGAAAGAAAGAAGGAAAGAAAAACAGTGCAATTTTCATGTTTTAAGTAGACATATTAGTTGAACACACACACACACACACACACACACACACACACACACACACTCATACATACACATTCACATCCTTCACCTGAAAAACAGAAGGTTGGAACATCTCCCTACCCATCAGCATACAAGGGCCACTCTGGTGAAGAGAGAGACAGGGGGGAGGGAAGGAGGGAGGGTAGAAGAGGAAGTGGGAGAGGGAGAGACAGAGGGAGACAGAGATAGATACACAGAGAAAGACAGAGACACACAGAGAGAGACAGAGAGACAGAGACAGGGAGAGGGAGGGAGGACCCATTGGCCCCTTTCAGGCTATTCCCAAGGGTCTGGTGTGTAGAAGGGGAGAGGCTACAGTAATTAAATCGATTCACTATACAGTATATGAATTGTTTCTTTTTAAAAACACACATTTCCACCCTCTCTTTCTCTCTTCTCTTACTTTGAGGTCAAATGTCACATTGTAGCTCAGCTGCTTCGGCCTTCCCAGTACAGATTGTAGACCTGTATATCCACACCCCTCTGTTATCTTCTTTATATCATAACCAGATCTGTCCTGTAACACCTAACCTCTCTGTGACCTGGCTAAATCACACTCTCCTAGGAGCTTGCCTCGGACCTGATGCTGGGGTAATACAGAGCCAGACTTGGGATGCTGGTGCTCTGTGGTTTCCTCCTGGTGGTTCCGGGTGTAGGAATCCCCAATCAGCCTCTGTTAAGCTCCACCACACTGAGGGAGAGAGGGGTGCTGCCTTGGGTTCCAGACCCAGCAATTTGCTGGGTAGAGGTCTGAGATGCTTTCTGATTCCAATCCTTTGCTGTCTCACTTCTGGAATAGAAAATGTGTTTTGTGAAATCTGAAGATTTCATTCTGGTTAGGTTAACAGCTTTCCTCTAGCACATAAGATTCAAGCTGTTTCCTTCTTGGCTCTTTGTAGGGAGAAACATCCGTGTGTGTGTGTGTGTGTGTGTGTGTGTGTGTGTGTGTGTGTGTGTGTGTGTGTGTGTGTGTGTGTGTGTGTGTGTGTGTGTGTGTGTGACCCTGCCTCTGTTAGGAAAGGCAACTGTTCTCTCAGAGGACAGGTGACATTCAGAGGACGCCCTACCTTACTGGCGTGTGAAGCTGGGCACAATGGAAAAGGGTTCTGACAGGAGGGTGCTGCTGGCCAACAATGGCGGCCATGCCTGGCCCTGTGCTAGGCCTGCCCTGGAGGGGATCCCGGCCTCCGCCCTTGTCAAAGCTGCACAGTTGCTCCACAATTGCTTTAGCCCGAAGCGCTTGACATTCACCCCCGGCAGATAATCGAGGAATAACATTTGCGTTACAGTTTAACACGACCTCGGCCTCTGCAGCTCTTTTTAGATTAGCTGCTGGAAGAAAAAAGAGCAGCAAAGAAAGAAAGAAAAATGGTCACTGACACCGTGCTGAGGCAGGAGGTGGGAGACTGAGCGCTTATTACTGCGGGGCAGCTCTGCGCCACCAGGAGCTGCGCTGCCCTTTTCCGCTGTGGGTGAGCGACTATTAAGGCAAAGGTATTAAAAGGAGGGCCAAGCAGTGTGCCAGGAGAGCAGGTCAAGCTGGAAGCAGAGGTTAATGGACTGACTATTACCTGTATATGAAGCTCATTGTGGCCAATACCCAGGAGGATTCAGCTTTCCCCTCTCTACCATGAAGCTAAATGAGGGGGGTCATTTAGCCCCAAGTAGAAGGGGTGGGCTTCATTTCTAATTCTAATGAAAATGAGTAAGGAAACTGTAGTACCCCTTAACACAGAAACTGTGTTAGGGAGAGAGGACCTTGTACTCTTCCCACCATTAGACCCACTCCCAGTGATCCTGAGTATACGATAGGCTTCATGGCCACCAGCAAGTCTTTGGGACAAAGCAATGGTCTACTTTAAAGAGAGAAACAGGCATTATTCAGTACTAGAAGAAGCCCATATACTTCCCCACATGACAACTCTGTCCTAAGAAAGGCCTTTGGTTTATTCTGTCCCATAGGGAGAACCAGGAAGTTCAGGAGTGTTAGTCTGACAGCCATAGGCTCTGAAGGAGACACAGTGTCAGATGCACAACAGACAGTGTCCCAAGTGAGTTCACATCACGCTCACCACATGATCTCGCTCTTCTTTGTCACTTGTCCACTTTCCATACAGGAAAGGAAAAGCAGAGTTATTTTAGTGGTATTTGTAGAGCAGGAATTCAGGCTGGTGGTGTATGTACACTGGAACAAAATGGTTCCTTCTGGCCCCTTTAACAATTACAACCTTGAGCTCTAGTGTTGAGCGTGGAATTTCTTTCATGTCATGAACTCAAGTTGCAGACCTGAAATTTCACAGGGTAATTGGCAGTCTGGCTGGTCTTGTAGCCAGACTAAAGCCAAACTCTTCATGGACAGACTATGATGTGGAAATGCCACCCAGGCTGAGGAGTCTGAACTGCTTTGACTGGATGATGGCAAGCAGCACAAAATGTTTTTAAATGCCATGTGCCTCATGCATAGGCTCTCTCCTCAACCAAGTGTCCTGCGGGCACATCTTTCTTCACCTTAATCTTTATTTGCTGGGGATTACTCTTTGTTTCTCATCCATTCTACAAGGGTACACACACAGGGAGTATTGACCAGACACAGGAATCACACCCAGAGCAAAAGCCTAGTTCTGCTGGGGTGTTTAGGATAGTCAGTGTGACCATTGAGAATCAAATAAAAGCTTTGATTCTTTAAATATAATCTGTGGCTTTGAACCAGTCCAAGACTGGTTCATTTACAACTCGGAAGGTGCAGGAAAGACAGAGTAAATGCTGGGGTAAGAGAAATGGAAGTTTTACAATGGATTGATTTTCAGTACTTCTTTGAAATATGTCAATGCACAGAGAAGCCATGTGATGAAGCTCTAGAAGTGTCATATAGCCTGGTCACTATGGACTGCAGAGGCATTCCCTCTGAAGCTTTGCTGGTGCCACTGACTTGATTATGGTGCTGTGGCTGTGCACAGTAGCTGTGGTGACCAAGGTTCCTGCAGCATGGTGGTGTGTGAGGACACACCATAGGATGGCCAGAGTGCCCCTACTCAGCAACACACAAAGGAAAAGAAGGTGTCTGCAACTCCCACACTGCCCCCTCTCTGGGAAGCATGGCCTGCTGACCCCAGCCAACTGTTTCTTGCTATTCAATTAAGAGAGAAAAGATTCCACTGAGAGGGAGCTGGGAGCTTCCTTTGTAATTTTTGCTGACCATTCCAGTTATGGACATAATTACAAGTGTATTTCAAAAGCACAGGAGTCCAAAGACACCCAGTCACAAATAACTTGAGAGTCAACTGAATGTGCAACTGCTCAGGAAAACGTTTAACGGTGGCAATATCACTGTGACACACATTAACATGTACAATTAGTTTGCGTTAGTACAAGGGGGGGGAGGTACCAAAACAAGAAAGCATAAGTGTTGAAAATGAGGTGACCGTCCATCATTTATCGCTGACCCCCACCCTCAATTCCAGGGTGTGACCAGCCTGCAGACTTCCACTGTGCATGCATGCATAGTCACTCACATGTGAACAAGCACACACACACACACACACACACACACACACACACACACAGACACACACAGACACAGACACAGACACAAAATCTTTGTTTGCTTCCTGTTGGTAGAGGAAGGGCTAGAGTCACTTTTGGGAGTGTGGTCTGTAACTGATTCTCAAGCCATCCCAGGCTTTACCACACAAAGACACAGCAACAATAGTCAGGCTTCCCCCTCTGCAGAGGCGAATATGAAAATGGTTTGTTTAGTTTTTAGTTCAACAACCCTCGGGGGCTGTATCTCTCTGGATACATTTATTTCAGGGTACTTAAAAGCTGACTTCTATGAGATTACCAAGGCAGTGATTACTTTTGCTGAGAAATGTGTCCTTTATCCCTCTTATTCATCCACCGCTGCGATATTTCTGTTTGTCACAACGCCACAGCCTCTGATAAATGACTGAAGGCTGACTGCTACACTTTATTAAAAAGTAATAACAATTTTTGTACGCACCCTTCACATTGTAAGGGGGGGACCATGAATCAAAGGACACTGCCTGTCTGGGCCTGATAAATGGGCCGTTTACCAGCCGAGGAGTTATTTAGGACTGGCTATTAATTTAAATCACATTTATCTTCTCGGAGTGGGGGAGGTGGCTGTGATAGGGCTGCGAATGACCAGCGGTGCGGCTAAGTGCACATTATTTATTACCATGGCCTCTACAGGGTTGCACAATATGTTAAAAAAAAAAAAAAAGGAAAAGAAAAGAAAAAAAAAACAGTGCCAATTACAGTGGTTAATCTCGCCAGAGCAATAACAAATTTCTTCCCAACACAAGACAATTTTTATTCTTAGACTTTCTCTCTACACATGGACGTTGCTTATAATTCTCCATCATTAAACTCAATTTTCTCCCAGGGTGGCTGCTCATGGGAAGTGCTCACTTCTTTCTCCAGCACCTTTGTCTGAAGAGCAGCAATATTTTAATGTACTTTTTTCATAATCAAAAGTGTTCTTTTGGGCTCTTAATGAATATTTGTGGGTAACACAGAGGAGTGGTAGATATTACATAACAGATCAGCCATATTTTATTATCAGATAGGCTCTCATTTATAATAATGCTTTTACATAGCTTTTCAACCTACCTAGTTCTTAATAGGAGGAAGAATTGGAAATATATGATCATTAGCTATTTTTTGGCCAATTAACTTCAATTTGGTTGATCTAATGTGGAAGATTAAAGTATTTCTAATAAAATAGGACTTGGGCAAATATTAACTCCAAGCAGGGAATTTCTACTTCCTGTCACAAAGCCTAAAGCACAGTTGTGCAGCTTCCCAGAAGGAGGCACCTCCCCAGGAGGGAGGCTCCCAGCCCTGTGTGTTCTGAGTTCACTGGACTTGAGTTCACCATGCTGTCTTAAGTTCTGAGGTAGCTGTGTGGCATCTGGATCTTGACTGGTATTCCCCAATCATGCTCACATGGCTTAGCTGCTGCAATGTTCTGTTCAGACAGCACAGAAGCACGTGATAACAGGAATCGAAATTCAGTTCGAGTCTCTCAGCCAGAATCTCCTTGGGAGTGGGGGCTGCACCCGCTTAGCCCATGCAAGTGGGACAGTTTTATTCTAATGACTAGATGTACTGTCCTATCTGTTCCTATAGTTGAAATTGCATCAGAGTGCTGCCCTCAATGAATGCATCCTCAGTGGAAATCCAGAGTGGGAAACACAGGAACTCTGGCCTGCACTGGGGTATGGGTGGTAGACATGGTTTTGTTGGCATTTCTTGGTGTTCTTTGGTGATTGGTAGCTTGTCAGGCTATGCACTTAATTACAAAGACAAGCTGACAGACAGATGTATTTTAAGTGGAACCCCCTTTAAATGTTTGTTCCCCTAGCTCATGTCCAGGAAGCCTTCCTGCAGTGATATAGGACTTGCTCTTGAGAGGTGACACAAAGCCCAGTGCCTGCTCTTTGCTGGGGATAATTATCCAGCAGGTACCTTGACCTCTGCCTTTTCCCACACGTTTGCCCTTTGAGAATAGGTCTTCTCTGTCCATTTGTGTTTCTCTTCCCAAGATAAAGTCCCCACAGCTGGCAGGTACTGTCTGTGTTCTCTATAGAGCTGCCCTCTTCTCATTGGCCAAATCTTACTAGTAGTTGTGACGATCAACTCATTTACCTAGACAAATTTAACTGGTCTGAAGTCATGCTAAGAATCCAGTATAGAGTAGGAAAAACAAAAACAAATGTAATAAACATAATACATGCACACAAAAATTCTCCTACCCAGAAAACTTTCAATGAAACAGTATTCTTTCCTCTCAAAAATACTTAACACTATAATTAGAGAGTGTTATGTTGCATAGTATAAAAAAATTATTCTCAAAATGGTGAAATAGGACTGGAGAGATGGCCCAGCGATTAAGAGCACCAACTACTCTTCCGAAGGTCCTGAGTTCAAATTCCAGCAATCATATGGTGGCTCACAACCATCCGTAATGAGATCTGACACCCTCTTCTGGTGTGTCTGAAGACAGCTACAGTGTACTTACATATAATAATAAATAAAAATCTTTAAAGAAAAAATGGTGAAATAATAGAAATAACACAGGTATGCAATGATTTGGATTTTAGACATCCTCTAATAGCCTTACTGTGGCAGTTCCTGGGCTATTTATAGGCTGTGGGGCAGTACAAAATTATTGTGAGATGGAGCTTAATTACAAATAAGGGTCACAGTGGGTGTGGTTTAAAAGGAACAGTGGGCTCTAGTGCAGCCTTTTCCCTCCCTGCTGAGTCTTGGCCCCGACCATGCCTTCCATGAGTGTGTCTCCACTGACCGCAGGGCATTGAGGTTGACCAGCCTTGGGGTGAAGCTTTTGAACTTGTGAGCAAAAATAACCATTTCTTCTCTATAAGTAAGACTAGGGGTCTTTGTAGCATAATGTGATTCTTTCTCTTATATAGTATTGTGAGTCCCCAAGGTGGGAGAAGGGCAGGCAAGACTCAGGCAGAGGAAGACTCAGGCTGTGCATTAGTTTAGTAAAATGAATAAAATATTCAAAGTGTTTAAAAAAGCTCCTTTGCTTTCCAGAAGTGTGAAGGCAAAGGGATACTAATGTCTTCACCTCCCTACTGCTCCTTAAAAGCCTGGTGTTTTAAATGATCTTCCTAAACACCCATATATATTGGCTAATGATAGAGAATCAAGTGTGCCCGTGTCTTTAAAATAACAAACAAAAGGAGTGTGGGTGAACATAACCTGCCATGCCACAGAGAAGTGAGGGGATGGCCCAGGTCATGGGAAGGGCAGAAGAATCAGTATCTGGAAAGAAAAGGGTAGACTGTAGAATTACACGGGTAGGAAGTCTCCTTACACAGTGAAATGTTTAGGTTGCAGCATTATGTCACAAAGGTAGCTGGCATATCCTGAGTGCCGTAGAGAAGAAAGGAAATCTGCAGACTGCTTCCTCTAGGGCTCAAAAGGAAACTCTAGGAAGAAAAAAGTGATTTCTTGGTAACAAGTGAGGCTAGTCAACTGGCTCTCTCAGTTGCTACATAGATAACTTGAACCAGCTGCTTCCTTTTTCTTGTGAGAGGATGAACAAGGTCAGATTTTTCATACTTTGAAAACAAGAAATGTATAGAAATCACATAGTGCTTGCATTGCATGCAGCACGAATTCAGAAAAATAAGGATTTTCTACCTTCTCTGTTATTTTCATCACCATTCACAACCATCGAAGCCATCACCATCACTGCTACCATGGTCTCACCATCATCACCACCATTATCACCAGCACCAGTATCACCATCATCACAAACACCAATATCACCACCATCACCATTCCTACCACCATCATAACTGTCATTACATCGCCACCACCATCATCACCACCATTATCATCGTTATCATCACCATGGTAACTAACATCATGTGCCACTTAACCTTTGTGTCAACTTGACACAAGCAAGAGTCATCTGAGAGCACAGAACCTCAATTGAGAAAATGGCTCCATAAGATGGGGTTGTTGGTAAGTGTAGAGGACATGTTTTTTAACTGGTGATTGACATGGGATGGTCAAGCCCATGGGGAGTAGGGCCATTGCTCAGGTGGTTGAATTGGGTTCTACACAAGCAAGCCATAACAAGTCAGTCAGTCAAAAGCATTCCCCTATGGCTTCTACATTAGCTCCTGCCTCTCGGTTTCTGCTGTTTGAGTTCCTGACCTGACCCTGACTCCCTTTGTTGATAGACAGTGCTTTGGAAATGTAAGCAAGATGAATCTTTTCCTCCCAGAGTTGCTTTTGGTCCTAGTGTTTCATCAGTCTAATAATTAAATTTTCCTGCTTCCTTTAATCTATCTTAGTAAAATGATGTCTATTTTCCTTTAATACATCTTAGTTTATTTCATTGTGGTAGAATATGAGAAAGGCTAAAGATATCAGTTTTTTGTTACTTGACTTTGACTCACACCAAAGCATGCACAAATAGAAAGTGTGAAAGTCAACAAAATAGGCCACGCCCAAAAGGATCAGTATATGAGGCAGCTGGAGTAAGTAGTCTCTTAAGTAGAGCTTTAGAGGGGCTATGGGAGGGAAAGAAAAGTACTCTTTAAGGGGCTGAAGCTTGGACTTGAGGTAATCAATCACAAAAGATCTAGAGCAAGACAGTGACCCTGGTTACACAGCACTTTGATGCCACTGATATATATATATATGAAAGACTAAAATGGTAATTTACTATACCATATAGTTTGCTACTATCATAACAGATTGAAAATCAGAAGGATTCATTCACAATAAGTGCGGGTCAAGAACAACCATGGTGGCTGTGTATAACACTCATACTAAGGCATGCTCGGGATGTGGAGATGGCTGAATGCAGCCCAGCTTAGCCCCTGCAGCCCTGTCCCACTTCATAAGTTGCTTCATTATTTATTAGCATAAGCAATCTGGCAGGCAGTGTGCTATCTGCAGCCAGAATCCAATATGGAAAGGTCACCTGCCAACACCCAAGCCAAAGGGTGTTAAAACAAACACAAACACACCTTTTTAATTTCAGCTGAATTGATTAGAGAACAATTGGAGGGTGCCATGGGTCAAAAGGCTCAAGCCAGCAGGTCAGCAGAGAGAAGGGAGACCAGGGCAGTGGTCACAGGGTTACTGAGCTGAGCCTGAGGCAAAAAGCTGTTCTGAGCCCCAGCCCTTGTCTTTCCAAATGAAGAAATGACATGTCAAGACTTTGCTTGAGCCATACACAGGACTGCAGTTCACTTTACTCAGCATAGGTTGCAAACTAAGCTGTTTGAAGCCAAATACACAAAGGCTCTCAAGTATTTTAGAAGCAAGAACTAGTCCTGGTCTAATCATGCTCCCATAGCCCAAGAGTCTCCCATAGTTGGCTTGGAACATATGCCAACCTCAGGACTTTGAGCAGCTTCATTTTCTTTCCTACAGGATAGTAGATATTAAGGGAGGAGCCAAGGGCCCTGCTTAGTTCCTTCAGCCATATCCACATTGAGGGAAAGGGAAAGTGACAACCGTGGTCTCAGGGGATTCAGTGACAAGTCCTAAATAGAGATTTAGAGCTCTCAGAGTTCATGCTATTCAGCCTCTGCAGGTCCAGGATTAGTAAACAAATGAGAACGCTCTACCCAGGATTCAGAGAAGGCAAAAAGCAGATATCTACAGGCACAGTTAAGGTTACTTAATCATGCAAAGTTGATCAGTCTCATTAACAATTGTATATGTCCATGTTGATGCAATGATATCCTTTTGTCAGTATGGTCACTACCACCCTGGCAGCCCTACAAGGTCTTCTTTGGGGATTTTCAAGGTGCCATTGCTCTCTGCCCATGCAGATGTCACTGCCAGGTCCCCACTGTGGGCCTCAGCCCTCTGCGTATATGTTTCAAGATATGTTGCCTAAAGCAGACACCACTGGAGCCCAAAGCCAGAGCTGAGCAATGGACTTCGTATCACACAGGTCCTGACATAAGCAAACCCTAGGGACTGGAAGAGGTAATAAGGAGCACAGAAGAGGGGTCTTGTGGCAGCTGAAGACATCTCAGCAGTGCAGCTTGGGGAGCAGCCTAGTGCCACCATGGACAGAAAAGGACATGAAGCTTTCCTCTCTCTTGCTTCTTGCTCACTCAAAGGAATGTTCCAGAATGTAAGTTAAAGAAGCATTTCTGTTTTCATGAAGAAACCATCCCCACACTGAGCACAATCACAGGCTAAGTTGTTTCTCTTCAGAATCTGGTTCTTCCACTCAGTGAAGTGTGCCTCTGAGCCCTCCAGGGATGTGCTCCTTATGACACAGAGGACTGATATCTGAACCCTAGTTTTACCGAAATAACTAAAGGCAACTAATTTTTGGAGCTGTGGATAACATACCTGGAGATCAGAGGGCTGAACTTAAGGCAAGACTCCACATCAGAAAGTGGAGAAGGCTCTGTCTTGTCACCTTGTGTTTTGAGGCAAGAACTCCTCCTGATTCATACCCTTTGGTAAGGGAACATGTTTTCTCTTCTCTATTAAAACTCATTAATGAAATGTAAGTTTGAAAAGGAAGTTCAGGCAGTGGGCCCTGAGATTGTGCAGATATCCATGTAGGAGGGAACTTCTTAAACCTCCACCCAAGAAGTATTTCTAGAATTCCAAGTATATAGGAGTAAGATATAGGAACACAAACCAAAAATAGAACTGATAATCAATTATAGAGAAGTGCATTTAAAAACAATTCATATATATATATATATATATATATATGTGTGTGTGTGTGTGTGTGTGTGTGTGTGTGTGTGTGTGTATGTGTGTGTGTATGCGTGTGTCACTGTTTATTGAAGGCTAAAGAAAATTCACACACACAAATGAGATTCTCATAAGGGGTTAATTCTTGACACTGAGTATATGACACTGCAGAGAACAGAGTATCTTCAATGTGTCTGAGCTGACTGACACTTTGATTTTATAATTAGCAATGTTGGGAAAGCTGTTTTGCATAAATGCATAGTACAAAGCAGAAGAGGGAAATTTGGGGCCATTTTAGAAACTGTTGGACAGTCTGTCCTCATTATATGCCAAAAATCATTGAGTTAATTTTTAAAGCAGCTCAAGTCAGCAACTTTAGTAGCAATTTCTAAAAGCAAGACTTATAACACAATATAATACAATACAACACAACACAATACAATACAAAGATATGCTAATTTGATTCTTATATGTGGTGTTGGTTAGTCTCTATCAAACTAGAGTCACCTGGGAAGGGGATCTCCATTAAGAAATGCCCCTATCAGGCTCACTTATGGGCATGTATGTGGGACATTTTCTTGATTAGTTTGACATAGGAAGACCCAGCCTACTGTGGTTGGTGTCACCCTGGGCTGGTGGTCCTAAACTACATAAGAAAACAAGCTGAACCAACCGTGAAGAGTAAGCCAGTCAGCAGTACTTTTCCATAGCCTCAGTTCCTGCCTCTGAGTTCCTGTCTTGGCTTCCCAAAGTGAAGGACTGCAACTAGAAAGCTGAATGGAACCCTTTTTTCTCCAGGTTGGTTTTGGTCATTGTTTTTATCACAGCAACAGAGAGCAAACTAGGACACTCGCTAGGGAAAGGCGATGGAAACATGTGAGTATGAACCAGTGATGTTTTCTGATATTAAACCATGATATTTCTTTGAGAGCAGAAAACTTTGTATGCACAATAAAGAATGCTTCAGTTCCTAGCATGAGGTAGTCTTGAGTCTATACAACAGCATTTGAGGCATTGCTTGTTGGTATGTGCTGTCATGGAGTATGCAGAGTAAAGTGCGCATGCTCTGTGCTCAGAACGAAGCCTTCAGTGTGGTCATGTGATACAACAGACCATGCCACTGGACTGCAAACACAGGAAGAAGAGGGAGAGGAAAAGGAAAGGAGTAGGAGAGGGAGAGAGAGAGGAAGAGGGAGATGGAGGGGTAGAGAGACAGAAGGAGGAGGAGATGATGAGGGAGAGGGAGAGGGGGGAGAGGGAGGGAGCTGTAGTGTCAGAAGTAGATGATGCCTTCCTGGCATTGTCAGGAGGAGTTGCCTTTGGCCCATGTTGATTTTATGGACTTTACTTCTATAATGCTGATGCTTGCATTCTGGTCTCTTTCTTCTCATTTTCAAACAAGGAGTTGTTCTCTCTATGATACAAACCTCATAGATATTTATATCTACATATAATCTGTGGCCCCATAGATAACTGGTGGTACATACAAGATGCTGCCTGTGTGAAACTCTATAATTCTGATTCCTCCTGGGAACCCTGCTGAAAATCAGCTGTAGGGTTACAGTGAGGCATTGACATCAGGAAGGAGGGCAGGACTGGAGATGGATCATAGGAAGGAGATTGAGTAGGAGAACAGTTCCACAGGCATAGAAGCAATCTTGAGACCCAGGAGTGACATCAGCGTTTTAGAGAATACAGGTGAGAAGACAGTAAGGAGGACAAAGAACACAGGCCCACGAGTGCAAGACCAAGATTATTCACAGGGTGGAGCCAGTGTGGTCTTGGGCTAACTGCTGTTCAAGTTCACAGTATCTGGGTTGTGGAGACACAGGGGTCAGTGAGCACAGATGGCACACAGTCGTGAAGGGGCTTGGTGAATACTTGGCTCATGGGCCATTAGACTGAAATAACTGGTGTCAAAGGAGAGGGGGAAATGGTAGGCATGAGCATGTGCATGTTCCATTGCAAAATATGCAGAGCTGAAAGGGGCTGAGCCTTAGCTATCCTAGACCATCCCAGACCATTCCAGGTGGGGCTCTCCAGGGTTGCCTCAAAGGAGAAATATGTGCGTTCCCAACTAAGAGGAGGGGAAAGACATAGGTCTGGAGTAGGACAGGGTCAGGGAGTATAGGTGTAAGGGTCATTGAGTAAAGAACATGATGTCTTTCAACCATGGAGGACTGACAGTAAGGCTCTTGCTAAATTGGAAGGACAAACACAGGAGGGAGAGATCCCAGGGTGATATTCCCACAGTGGTGAGAACCTGGAAGGACTTGATGGGCTGGGCAAGGAATGTGCTGGAGACTTTGGAAAATATTCACAGGACATGGTTTCCCTTCTCTGAGCTGGTCTCTGTGCATGAACAACATTAATAACACTCTAATAAGAAATCAGAGATCTCCCACCACTGTCTAGACAACCTTTGCCTGTTGTATGACTACTTTTCTCATTGCTCTGACAAAAGCAACTTAGAGAAGAAAGGCGTCATTGTGGCTACAGTTGAAGAGGGGATTGCAAAGGGGAAATTTCTGGTTTCTTTGGAGACTCAGTTGTGTCATCTGATATTTTTCTGGAAACTGTCTTATGAGAGAATGTGTTGCTGAGGCAAACAGGTGGGAGGATGTTTTATTGAGAACAAGCACATGGGATTTTTCGGGAAGTAGCCTGGAAAAGGGGCATGGGATATTTTGCTGGAGCAGATGCTCGAGAGAACAAGTGATGTTTCGAAGGGATAAAAACATAACCCAACAGACAGTGTGGCATTGGTCCATCTTGCCACTCTTTGCTGGTCTTTGTTGGGCTTGGCTGATGGTGGTCTTCGCTGACAATGCTGTGTCATTGATTCACCTTGGCTTCTTCACTGATCGACATTTGTTGTTACTTCGGAGAGAGAAATGCACCAAAGAACTTTTCATGATATTCTGGCAGCTTTTTGCTACTTCCATGAACTCAAGCCAATTGGCAGAGCCTTGCAGTTTCTTCTGGTCTGATCTGCCATTGCTGATTTGTGAATGGTGCTTGTGAGTGGATCGAGCTACCACTTTGTATTCATATGAAATGAACTGCTGATATCCTGACAACAAAGATTGGAATTACCCCCAAAGAACTATTTCTAAACAGGTCTACATCCTTCTTTTCCCTACTAACCTTTCCATTCCACTACCTCTGCTGGGTGGTAGGATAGAAGGGAGGTTAAAGCATTTAAAAATATTGAAGTAGGTTTTGAAAAAATATCTGGGGCTATAGGATGCAGTCCGAGAGCAAGCACATCAGCAGAGACATGAGGTAACTGGTCACATTGTATCCAGTCAGGAAAGAGAGAGAGGAATGCTGGTATTACTGTGCCTTCTCCTCCCAACCCATGGGATGGTGCTGCCCACATTCAGAGCGAGCCTTTACTCCTTAGTTAAACCTTTCTGGAAACATTGTCACAGACATGCCTGAAGGTGTGTTTCCTAGAGGATTCTGCATCCAGTCAAGTTGGCAATGAACACAAACTATCAAAGAACTCAAAGAAAACTGCTGATGATATAGATATGGGCATCTGTATTCCTGATTTGATGTGAACCTTAATTCAAGGTCAGAGTACTGTGGATGTGACTGATTCCAAAGGTGGGAACCCAGGTAATCATAGGATCAGCTTGAATCAAAAGGAATCCAATGAGTGATGTGGTATAAACATGGACCAGACAATGTTCAGCAGAATTGAGTGACATAAGAGTTGATTGGGGTGAGGGCTTCATGCAAAAACTAAATATATGAATGTTTATTTGATAAACAACACACAAGCATTCAGATAACCATTTTGAAAGGGGGGATAGTAACCACAGAATTTTAAAGAAATGTTCCAAAAAAAAGAGCATGTGTTAACTTGATGCTAACATCCTAGTAAATATCTTGAACTTGTAATCTAACTCAATTTATTGTTTCCATGTGCATACATGTGATATGGGTAAGCACAGTCCTGTGTGTGTGTGTGTGTGTGTGTGTGTGTGTGTGTGTGCTTGTATGCCTCTGTGTCTCAACACAAGAACTTCATAACCCTTCCGAAGTGTTTGTTTTCTCACTAGAAAATAAGGAACTGATATTATCTCATTCACAAATAGTTGTTGTATTGATATGTCATGGTCAGGCACTTCCCACCAAACCTGATTTAGATTGGGTACCTAGAGAGGACACAGAATCTCTGGGAGACCCACCCTCACTTCATCCCCAGTTTGAATTCCATAATGGAGGTTCACCTGGCCATATTAAACACTCCTCAGACAGCACGGATGGAGAAGGACACACTGGATTCAATTGTATCTTGTGGGCCCCCAAGGAAGGAAGATATGAATTCCTTCTAACTTCTCTAATAATCAAAATTACTTCTGAACAGAAACCTACCCAAAAAGCTCAATAAAGCAAAATTGAAGCCCCAATAACATAGTCTAGCTGCAGGAGTGCAGAGTTTGTGTAACTTAAGATTTCTTGGAAGTCCTCAGTGTTGTAGCTTTAAGAACACCTTGCTGTAGGATCATATGGACTTCTGCAATGCTGCTGTTCATGTAAGTTCAGCATAGCTGACTCTAGAAGTCACCCAGATTGACTTGGGGGTGGAAAAGACTTTTTTAGGCTGCAGTGATCCAGAGCATGGATATAGCCCGTTTTTGGGGAACTCTTCAGAACTATCTGCCGTAGACAACTCATACCCCATGCCACAGCATCCAGGTACAATAGTACTTAAGATCAAACTTGAGAAAAGTCAAGGAGCCAACCCACTTTAGAGCTTGCCAGAGTGGCATGATCTTCCTCTGGTCAGCCCCACACTCCTCCATCTTCTCATGAGTGTATTTCAGGAATCTCCCCTGGTCAACAGGCTACACCCTGACTTCTGTTACCACATGGCAGTTAGGATCTCTTCTTGTAACAAAGAGGACCCTGGTTGACTAGATATCCTTGTCTATTTATCCTGCTTCTCATGACATTGTCATTTCAAAACATGCTTGGCCATGGAGTACCTGTCATTCCCACTGTGAAGGTTAACTTGTCAGTCAGTATCTGCTTGTTTTGAGTCATTTTTCTGTCACTGTTCACCTTCAATTGGTTTAAAAATTAAAACTCTAAGAGTTATTGTACATACAAATATTATTTGTCAGTCATGAGATTCTGAATCCCAAACAATAAGGAGCCCTACCCTCATCAGTCACAGTTTAGAGCGTGAGAGGAGGAAGTGGGTCAACCTGTTTTGTAATTAGCTGTGACACACTAATAGTTTTTAAGACTTGCAGAGCTATTTAAGTTCAGGTGTCCCCAACTGCCTTCATCTCTCTGCAATGTGCTGACTAGCCTGAGTTTCACCCATGATTTGAGCTCAGAAAGTTTGGGTGACTCAGGTTCAGATAAGTAGCATGGGAGGTCTTAGGGACAAAAAATGACTGTGATTTCTTTTACATTTGCCTTTCTGACTCCTCTAAAACTTATGGGGAATCTATGATGAGAACACCACAAACATGAGAAGCCAGCTTACTGAATCAGGATCATATCCAAGCTCGATTTGTTGCCTATCTGAATGTTTATCATCTCTGAAACACCTTTGACAACTACTATAGCAAGATATGCAAACAGAATTAAGTCTGACGGTGCTGCAGGCCCAGTGGCTCCTGTTTTCAATCTGTGATGTCCCTGTGGCATGCTGGGCTTTCTCCCAACCCTTTTCTCTGGTCATATTTTTCTGACAAACTTCTGCTGGTTTGTTTCCTAATGAACTGCCCATAGAATCATGTGGCAAATGCAATATAGACAATGTGCTCCAATCTTAAACTCTCAGATTTAGTCATATGTCAAAATCATTAAACGAAATAGAAACATCACTGAATCTAATCCATATGATTGTTCCTGATGACAGGGACTCAAGCTTTTTCCCCAAGATGATCTCACTGCAATAGCAGTGGTGATGGGGCATGGGTGTGTGTGTTTTAACTTTTAAACATTTGCTGTAGACCTGTAAACCATGAAGAAATCTTCCACATGTCCTGACCCTTTTGAAAACATGGAGTCATAATACCAATGTCTTTCTATAGCTGGCTTTGAATTTGGTGCATGGTAATTTGAACTAAACAAAAGATGTTTAAGACTTTGTGGATAGACATTCAGCTATACTCATGTAATAAATAAAGAAGTAGTCACTGGTATAGTCTGTAGCTATAGTTTGCAAGTCCCCATGATATATGAAGCCCCACAATCCCTTAACAATAGGACTTGGCACTAAATGTGTGCTGCCCCGTTCATTTAGCCACTCTCCTGTGGTCGTCTATTTGCCATATCTGGACTTTTTTTCAAATAATGTTACAATAGCATTCTTGGGGTATATACTTAGAAATGGACTTGGGCAGTGATGACCCCAGTTTGACAGTATTTTACTCTAAACTCATTTTATCAATATTATTTCTCTATAGATGTTGAGGCCACAAGTTCTCCACTCAGTACATTGTTTGTAGCGATTGCCAACAGGCTGAGGAAGGCCTGATGTCTCAGTTCTCATTCACTTGTGTCTTTCCTATATACCCTGTAACCTGGGTTTCTCACTTCTTTGCTTCTCTTCCATATCTCTTGTGTGAGATTACACACAGAAATGCAGACACATACATAGACTCCTAGAATTCAATCTTTAACCTACATAATTATAGCATCTGCTCTTTTGCGATGTTTCTTTTACCATGGTATGTCATTTTAAAGATTTAGTTTTTATTCTATGTATCTGAGTGTTTTGTCTTCAAGTACGTATGTATACGTACCATGTGGATATGGTGCCCAGAAAGGACAAAAGCGTGAGCCAGAATCCCTGGAACTGGAGTTACAGATGGTTGTGAATTGCCATGTAGATAGTAGGATTCAGACACAGGTTCTTTCTTAGCTGTTGAGTCATCAGGCTGAGTCATTTCTCCTGCCTACAGTCTTTCATTTTAATGTAAGAGAATGGTTTTGCCATTCTTCATTACTTCCCATGCCTTTCAAGTTTTGATGAAGTCATCTCTGACCTCTGAATCCTAAAGGATACATCTGTGTTACCTTGATATTGGTTGGCATCAGTGTTGTTCTTGCAGCTGAAGTTTAATTAAAGTAGGAATCCAACTTCACAACAGTGGTGGTGATGAATCAATTGTCAGCATGGCTTGATTGACAGATACTTAAGATTAGCCCAGCCCACTCTGAGCATGCCTATGATAGTTTTTGAAGAGAACTGGCATGCGCCACAGTGACTGATGGGAAAAGATTCACACTAAACATGATAGTACTGTTAAATGGCCTGGAGGGAACAAAAATAGAAGAGAAGTCAGCCAGCCAGCGTGTGAAAGCTCTGCTCTTCCTGTATGACACTGCCTATGTCTCCTGCCATCGTCCCAGATATGAGACTCCAGCTTCTTCAACCTTTCAACACAGACTCACACCAATGATCTCCTGGAAGTTATTTGGCTGTCAGCCTCAGACCCAGGCTGCATCATTGCTCCCTCTTGTTCTTAGCTGTCTGCTTCTTAGGTTGAGTAGCTACCAGCATGTCTGCCCCTGCAGCGTGTGCAGTGAATTCCAGACTCCTTAGTCTCCAAACATATAAACCAATATGATGAACATCCACTGATAAGTGTGTGTGTGTGTGTGTGTGTGTGTGTGTGTGTGTGTGTGTGTGTGTGTGTGTGAGTGAACAGGAAGTGTGTGTGTGTGTTATGATGAGTATGTTGTGTGTATGTGCATATATATATATATATATATATATATATATATATATATGCATTGTGTGTGGTGTATATATATGCATGTAATATGTATATTTATATGTTTCTATGTATGTATGTGAATGTGTACAGCATGTATGCAGTGTGTGTATATATGTATGTGTATATGAATATATGTGGTATATATGTGTGTGAATATGTGTGTGTGTTTGTGAGTGTGTATGTGCATGTGTGTATTCTGTTCATGTGTGCAGTGTGTATATATATATGTGTATGGTATGTATATGAATATATGTGGAATGTATGTGTGTTTATATGTATGTATGTGCATGTGTGTGTTCTGTTCTAGAGAGCCCTGGCTAACACAGCCATACTTTTTCATATAAATAATCAAATTTTTAAACAGAACAAATTCTCCTTTACTCTCTCTCTGCTACAGCTCTTAGTTTCTGGTTTTGTTGCTGTTGATTTCAATGTGATGCATCCACTCATCTTTTGGGAAGTTGAGTTTTCCACAGCTGAAATAGTAACTGCCATTCTGTTCAGTTTGGAATTATTTGGAGGGAATGTCATATTAGTGTTGATGAGTCTCTTTCTCTGTGAAGAATGTTCCCCATGTGACCACAGGGTTGGAAAAAGTGATGACAAACTTGACTCCTCCCTCCTTTGAGAAGTTGACTTTCTTCCCTTTATTCTTAGGGTTGCTTTGCTGACTTGCTTGACTACAGACTATGGCAACAACAGTGACTAGCATGTCTGCTTTGTCTGGACTCCCCCAGGCTTAGCACTGGAATTCTTGTGTCCTGTGCTTTCTCTGGTCCTGAGAATAAAGAGTTAGACATCATAGTATGTGCAAGACACGTCCCTAAGATGCTCTGGTGGATTTTGGTGACATAGAGGGAATGTAAACGTATATGAGTTCAGTGTCCAGCTTTCCCACAGCCTTAGCTCCTCTTTACCATTATGGAGTGAGGGCCTGAGTCCCACTCCATCAAAGGAGTAAGCAACAGTTGGTGGCTGCTGAGAGAGGGGCAGTCATTGTTCTTTGGGGATATGATCACTAGTAAACTGTTTGCGTCCCAGTGGGTAATCCCACATGCATGGACACTCTAATTGGACTAACAGTTACCCATAATAATTAGAAATGTCGGGAAGTTGGGAGGGAGACTGGGTTGAAGGCAGGAGTAGGAATTGGGAGAGGTAGTGGTGGATGGATATGATCAAATATATGAAATATTTAAAGAATAAAATATTTGAAATATAGAATGAAATGAA
Organism: Uromys caudimaculatus; assembly: GCA_028551405.1. Lineage (NCBI taxonomy): Eukaryota > Metazoa > Chordata > Mammalia > Rodentia > Muridae > Uromys > Uromys caudimaculatus. Next base: position 1,528,379 of record CM052716.1, read on the forward strand.
ATGAGGTAGTAACTGTATTTCAAGTGACACAAATAAAATTGGCATTTGCTAAAAACAGTCTCTGTCTTCTGTTAGAACCTCACTGAATGTGTAAACCATAAGCAATAGTTTGTCTGAAGGTTGGCTAGTGTAAGGGCTGGTCACTGTGGAGGACATGGCATGGTGTACCAGTTTGCTTCTTCTGTGATCAAAACACTTAACAAAAAGCAACTTGAAGGTGAAAAGTTTATTTCAGCTTAGAGGTGACAGAGTCCCTTGTGGACAGAAGTCAGGAGAGGGCCTCAAAACAGGAACCTGAGGTTAGAGCCTGAAGCAGAGGAGGCAGAGACATGCTGCTGGCTGGCTTGCTCCCACTGACTTGCTCAGCTTGCTTTTTTATACCATCCAGGATCGCTTGCCAGGGCTGGCACTCTCACCATGAGTTAGGCCTTCCCATATCATTTAGCAACCAAGAAAATGTTTCATACACATAGCCACAGGCCAGTCTGTCTTGGACAATTCCTCAACTGAGGTTCTTTCTTCTCAAGTGACTCTGGGTTGTGTCAAGTTGAGCCCTGAAGTAACTGTGACATAGTGAGGGAGAATAAGAGAGAAGGAAGAAAGGAAGGAGGGAGAGAGTAAAAGAGGAAGGAGAGAGAGAGAGAGAGAGAGAGAGAGAGAGAGAGAGAGGCTCTAATTTATGATTTTATGGGTAGCCACTGTTGAGATAAGGATACAAAACCTACACTCATCCTGGGTGATCACCTAGCAGCACTGCTGCCCCGAGGATTGTATTCAGGACACTCAAAGCTTCAGCCAGAGGCTCATACTGCAAATACCAGATACACCAAAAATTAGCTCAGATCTGTGCCATTGTTGATATGTTGATTGTCTTTCTAAGCCATCGAGCAAGCAGTGACACCAAATTAGAATGGATAAATTGTATTTTTTATAATTTAAAATATAATAACCATGCGAACACAATAAAGAACTGGTAATGAAGAAGTTGAGGGATGAATTATTCTAAATGGAAAATAAATTACACTTGATGATAAGGATTATGAGCTCTGGGACTAGGCCTGACATGCCTGCAGCTGTATCCCAGGCCCTAGACATGCTTGGCACACGACTGCCGCTCAATACATCCTTGTTGAATATTTTTTAATAACTTGTACTCACTTCTAATAAATCTATCACTTGATTAATTCAATTTTTCTAAGAAACAAAACATGCTCAAAACACTGTGCCTTTTCTCTTCCGGGATCTAAGTCAGGGAGTATGACAAAGTCCAAGCTACCCACTAATGAGGGGGTCTTGTCAACCTTGTGTCTGACTTACATGGGAGCCAGGCCAACAGACTGACTCCATGGATTCCATTTAGAAACAAGAGCACACTATCTCCCATTGCCTAATGGTGCAACATTACTTGCAGAACAAATGAAGTAAAGAGCAGAGCACAACTTGAGATAGTTGAGCCTACAGGGCATTTCCACAAATTCTGGCAGCCACTATAGTGGCTCTCTTGGGAGATCCACAGCTTCTGGATCTTTGTGTTTCTCTGGCCTACAGTTGCCCAGGTGAAGGAGGCCAGCTCACTGCTGGGCAGGTCACAGTTCATGGGAATCCTTATCTAATTTGCACATGGTTCCCAGTACCCTTTCTTCTCCCCTCCAAATGAGCCACCTGAACGGCATGATTCTCCAAGATCAATGCAAAAGAATGGGGTGTTGGCTCATCCTGTGATTGAAACATTGCTTTACAAAGTCTCATGCCTGTGTCCCATGACTTAAAAGAAATGAAGTGTGTCAAAAGAAGTAAGTGGGCCACGAGCTGTAACAAAGGCCAGGTACAAAGTGCTATTGATCTGTGCTCCAAAGGGACCCCACTAGATGGCTGTTGAACGTCATATTTAGTTTTTACTGACATAAGGATATGGAGTGCAAATTTGGGTATTCAGAAGGATGTGGACGCCCTGCAGGTCTTCAGTAGTAGTTATGCAGATTTTCTTTCTGGTGTATGAATACTGACTCACAACCCTAGGACATCAAGGGGAACATTTGAGTCCACAGGAGCACCCAGACAAGTCCTGGCTTACTGTACCATGTCGCCAAGGCTCCCAGTGGGTTTTTAAGCACACACAAAGCTCTTTATTCTCAACAAGATAAAAACAAGATCAGCTCAGCCAATAAGAAATACTAGTCTCCTTGAGGCTCAGATGTCAGCTAAGAAGGTCAAAACTGTGTCCACCACATACTACACCCATTTGGTGATGCCAGCTTCTTCCCAATGCTTGTCAATGAGCATCAGCTAAGACACTGCCCTGAACATTGTCAGGTCTTATGCATTGTTCAAACCAATGAGGTGTTTTCTAAGAGTATATAAGATGTTCTCTCTCTCTCTCTCTCTCTCTCTCTCTCTCTCTCTCTCTCTCTCTCTCTGTGTGTGTGTGTGTGTGTGTGTGTGTGTGTGGTTATTTTATTTTTCTGCATTTTATATGTTGCCTCCCACACCCCTTCCCTTGCCTCTACAAGGGTCTCCCCCACCCACCCACCCACTCCTACCCCACTGCTCTAGTATCCTCCTTTGCTGTGGTATCGAGTCTTCACAGGACCAAGGGCCTCCCCTCTCATTGATGCCAGATAAGGCCATCTTCTGCTACATATATAGCTGGAGCCATGGATCCCTCCATGTATACTCTTTGGTTGGTGGTTTAGTCTCTGGGAGCTCTGGGTGGTCTGGTTAGTTGATATTGTTCTTCCTATGGGGTTGCAATCCCCTTCAGCTCCTTCAGTCCCTTCTCTAGCTCTTCCATTGGGGTTCCTAGGCTCAGTCCAATGATTGGCTTCGAACATCCACATCTGTATTGGTCAGGTGTTAGCAGATCCTCTCAGGGGACAGCTATACCAAGTTCCTGTCATCAAGTGAGAAACTGTGTCCTGATATCAAAGGATGATGATATTGGCAGAGGCAAGAGCAGCAGCAGAATAGATGCCCTTGAATTCAGAGTGAAGGTGGATGGGCAGAGAGCAGCAGGTTTACCCTCAGTTGTCTTTATATCCAGGCTACAACTGAAGGAGCTGCTGACTCTAGGAGAGAATCTTCCTCTTCACTTAAATGTCACAAACCATGCAGATACACCTAGAATGTTTCTTTCTTTCTTTCTTTCTTTCTTTCTTTCTTTCTTTCTTTCTTTCTTTCTTTCTTTCTTTTTTTCTTTTTTTTTTTTTGGACATTTTCTTTATTTACATTTCAAGTGTTATCCCCTTTCCTGGTTTCACCCCTAGAACCCCCCTATCCCACTCTCTTACCCTGCTTCAATGAGGATGCTCCCCTACCCACTCTCCCACTTCTGCCTCCCCACCCTTGAATTCCCCTATACTGGGGCATCCATTGAGCCTTCACAGGACCAAGGGCCCCTCCTCTCACTGATGCCCGACAAGGCCATCCTCTGCTACATATGTGGCTGGAGCCATGGGTCCCTCGATGTGTACTCCTTGGTTGGTGGCTTAGTCCCTGGGAGCTCTGATTGGTTGATATTGTTGTTCTTTCTGTGGGGTTGCAAACCCCTTCAGCTCCTTCAGTCCTTTCTCTAACTCCTCCATTGGGGACCCTATGCTCAGTCCAATAATTGTCTGTGAACATCTGTCTCTGTATTTGTCAGGCTCTGGCAGAGTATCTCAGGAGACAGCTTTATCAGGCTCCTTTCAGCCACTTCTTGGTATCCACAATAGTGTCTGGGTTTGGTGACTGTATGCGGGATGAATCCCCAGGTGGGGCAGTCTCTGGATAGCCTTTCCTTCAGTCTCTGCTCTACACATTGTCTCTGTATTTGCTCTCATGAGAATTTTGTTCTCCTTTCTAAGAAGGACCAAAGTACCCACACTTTTGTCTTCCTTCTTCTTGAGCTTTTGGGTAATGTGAATCTGGTAATGTGGTCTGTGAATTGTACCTTGGGTATTCTGAGCTTTTGGGCTAATATCCACTTATCACTGAGTGCATACAGTGTGTGTTCTTTTGTGATTGTGTTACCTCACTCAGGATGATATTTTCTAGTTGCATCCATTTGCCTGTGAATTTCATGAAGTAATTGTTTTTAATAGTTGAGTAGTATTCCATTGTGTAAATGTACCACATTTTCTGTATCCATTCCTCTGATGAGGGACATCTGGGTTTCTCAACAGCTATTTATAATAGCTTCTGGCTATTATAAATATGGTGGCTATGAACATAGTGGAGCATGTGTCCTTATTACATGTTGGAGCATCTTTTGGGTATATGCCCAGGAGGGGTATAGCTGGGTCCTCAGGTAGTATTATGTCCAATTTTCTGAGGACCTGCCAGACTGATTTCCAGAGGGGTTGTACCAGTTCGCAATCCCACCAACAATGGAGGAGTGTTCCTCTTTCTCCACATCCTCACCAGCACCTGCTGTCACCTGAGTTTTTGGTCTTAGCCATTCTGACTGGTGTGAGGTGGAATCTCAGACTTGTTTTGATTTGCATTTCCCTGATGACTAGGGAAGTTGAACATTTCTTTAGGTGTTTCTCGGCCATTCGCTATTCCTCAGTTAGCAGGAAATTGAAGCCACCCACTGTCATGGTGTTATGGTCAATCTCTGATTTGAGATCTTATAGTGTTTCTTTTATGAAATTGAGTATATTTTATTTTGTGCATACATGTTTAGAATAGTAATATCCTCTTGGTGATTTGTTC
>CM052716.1:1533170-1555575 GCA_028551405.1 Uromys caudimaculatus
GACCACATATGTGGCAGAGGAGGGTCTTGTTGGCCATCAGGGGGAGGAGAGGCCCCAGTAAAGGGGAATGTCAAGGTGGGAACATGGGAGTGGGCGGGCGGGTGGGCGGGAGGTGGAATTCCCTCATAGAGATGGGGGAGGGGGAGGGGATAGGTGGTCTCCAAAGAGGAGACCTAGAAAGGGGGAAACATTGGAAATGTAAATAAAGTATCAAAAAAAAAAAAGAAAAGAAAAGAAAAGAAAAGAAAAAGAAAACAGAATGTTTCTTTTAGTGGATCTCAGATTCAACCAAATTGAAAATTAATGTGTCAATTTGACGTGAATTTTGACCCCTGAAGCTCTTGTGCCCTGCCAGACTGAGAATGAGCTGATGTCATAAAATGAGGCCTTATTCTTCTGCCTTATTCCCTGAAGTCAACTCATGTTTCTCAAAGGCCCAATGGAAACACTTACCTTGCACTAAATACATTCACATTAAATATATGCAGAAATTAAATCTCTATCTCTGCAGCCAAAACAGAGGAAAAGATGCCAATGATGACACCCATTTCATCCATCTTCATTCACAGCCTCTTTCAAGCACTTCAGAGGTAGTGATTGTTCCTCCCAACCAAATGAAATGTAGAAGGGAAGAGGATGGAGGTCTTTGGTGATGTACTAGTAGCCCCAGGGAAGAGTGTGGGTGGATGGTTACCTGAGTGAAGGTTGCCATTCTTTAAAAAGTCCTACAATGAAAGCTATCAACAAGTGGCTTAGCTTTATTAAATATTGTTAAAGATTCTAACTATGTCCTTTTCACACACAAAAAATTTTTTAACTGTGACAGAAGACATTAGTGCAATGAATGCCAGGTATAAAGTGCTATTGATCTGTGACCCAAGAGACTGAGCCTGGCTGCTCCTGAGTATCAGGTCTAATTTCCAGCCTGACCTAGATGCAGAATGCAAAGCTTGACCTGGGAGTCCTTGGCATGTTTGGAGAATGCCTGACGATCCCAGGCATTAGATGTGTTAGAAACCTAGTGAGTTAGACTTCCTCCTGGCTTTTTTTCCCTTCATAGCCTAAAGATGTGTATGCTAGCTTCCAAAAAGCGCTCTAAGCAGAACAGCGTGCTTGTTCGAGAAAGAACTGGGATGGTCCCAGGCCCCTCTACAAGGTGTCCCAACTTCCACTTCATTGTGTTGAAGCAAATCTTGTTCCTCTCAGGGTCATGTCGGAAATCCTGACAGGGAATCTCCCTGGGTTCTAGTTGAATCTGACTTATTGTATTTCATTTCTCTTGGTGGAAACTCACCCTGAATGTGGTCCTTGCTGTTTAGCTCTAGTAGCCTGGTCTTTGTTTCTGAGCTTCTCTCCACTAAGGTTGCTGGAGTAACTCTAGACTCAAATAACCCTGCCTAGAGGTTCTGAGCCAAAAACATTTCTGGAGCAATTCATTGCTGAGTGTCATTGGCTCCAACAGAATATGAGAAACAGAAGCTAAGGGATACTCAGGTCCCATTACAGCAATGTGGCACTGACCAGCAGCAGGCAATGTGGGTAGGCAAGCTAAGAGCTTTGAAAGATAGAATGTTCAGACCTTCAAGGAAAGGAGAACATGAGTGACCTGCTGTGCAGGACTGGGCCCTGGAGAATGCTAACCCAGGGGTCACTCTTGGAAAGCCTGGCAGGGCTTTGTAGCTTGAGCAGTAGACTCGGTAAGGCTCTCTTGCTAGTTAGTGAACAGCCAGTAGCTTCCTGAGTCTTCTCAGTGGACTCTGCTTGTATGGCCTTTGTTTTAATGTTCTTAATCTTAAGAGTGCCAAGAAAAACATCTAGAGTTTTAATGGTGAACAATTAACCTGCTTTCACCTCCAATATAAATAATTATATAAATAAAATTATTTTTTAAAAATTATTAAATTTATATTTATTTTTCTTAAATTTTAGTAAATTAAAATTAATTTATATAATTTATAATTTATATCAATATATAAAGGATTTGAGAGATGGTTCGGTGGATAAAGTGGTTGCCATACTAGTGCAAGCACCTGAGTTCTAATCTGCCGAACCAATGAAAAGCCAGATTTGGTAGTATGCCTCTGTAATCCCAGTTCTTCTGTCAGTCATGGGATAAGGAGACAGGAGACTCACCAGAAGCCTTCCAGTCAGAATGTGCAGTAGAGGGCAGAGAGACCCTGTCTCAAGCAAGGTGTAAAGAAAGGGCTAACACTTGAGGTTGTCCCCTTGACTTCCACAGGAACATTTGGCACACCCCTATGCTCAGTCACACACACATGAACACATACCCAACTCAAAATACACACCTCACCCTCATTCACAGACTTTTAAAAGGAAAAATGAAGCCCTAATTTTAATACAATTTATCCTTATAGAGAGATACACATAAGACAATCTTTAAAAAAGGTTTTAATGAACCCGCATTAGCAAACACTGTCATGAAAAACTAGCTTCTTGTTACATGTCAATCCTTGACTTTTTTCCAGTTAGGACAAACTATTTTGTTCTAAGTCAGGACTCTGAGCATCAAGTATGTGCACAGGAAGCTTGGTAGAGTCCTGGTGCCTGGGACCCTTGCTGAGTGGAGCCTTGGTTTCTGACTGTGGGGGTATCTTTCCACCTCAGGCTCTGACATTACATAATCAGACCTCAAACCATAGTACCATATGAGTGATGCCCTGTTCCCTGACCCCTGGCTGTGGGTGGGGTGTTCTCATTCCAGAGGCTGGAATCGTAAATCCATATCTGAGATAAGAATGTTTTGTGGAAAATCTTGTTTTAGCATTCACAGAAGGAATTGAGCAGGGCAGCCAATTAGCGTGCTGGGCTGAGATAGACTGACTTCCTTCAGGTCTCCAAAGCAATATCTCTTTGAAATGAGTGAGCATAACTTTCGAGGTTTGGATAACAAAGCCAGTTTAGAGTCATTAGAACTCTCCTTTCCCCAGAATGCACCTGGAAATGATAAAAAAAAAAAATCCAGCTGCCTATTTTGAGTAATGTTGGCAAAGTTTTCCAAGATTTTTACAGTTTGGCTCCAACATGCCACTGCAGAGGGATCACTCTCAACACCAAAGCATGAGATGAGCTGCAGACTTGCTATTTGCTGAAGCCAGATCTGTGGTCCTCAGAGCTCAGATGCCACAGTTAAAACTGAGAAAGTGTGTCAGAACCATTACTTCTAAACAGAGCAACCTACCAGAGGTTCTGTAAACAAAGGACTCACACAGCCTGGAGAGAACATTCTGAGCTTAAAATTCTTATCAGGAAGAATTCTGGGGACATTTTTGCTTCTTAATGTGGAAATCTCCTTAAAGATACTTCACAGGGGAGAACTGCATGTATCTTGTTACATGTGTGGCCTCTTTGGAGACAAAAACATCTAAGTAAATGATCCAGATGAAACGGTTTGCATATGTGTGCTCTCTGTATTTGTGTGTAGCAAGTATGTACATGAGTCCATGTGTATTGTGGTGTGTGAAGCACACAAGGGCATGTGTGCATATATATATATGCATGTGCACACATATGTTTGTGTGCATGTTTACATCCATGCATATCTTTTCATGTATAGGACACAATGTGCACAGACATGCATGTTTACATGTGTATGAATATGCATTGAAATGTATGTACATATATGCATAAGTATGTAGGGGGCTTGGGCCAAGCTTTAGGTTCTATTCACTCCCTTGCCTATCAGTGGCTGCCTCAGTGCCTGGCAGATATGGGCTCCCAGGTGAAGCTTCCTCAGACACGAATTCTGAGACATGTCTGAGGAATATGTGTGCCTGGGCTACCATCTCTCTGCTGCTGATCTCTCCATGGTCATCTAGTATGCATCTATGGTACTAAATCCTGCAGGAACAGGGCTAGCTAAGGTAAAACAAGTAAGGTTCTGACCTGGGACTCTTGATAGATACCAAGGGAATCAGTCATAAGAGAAATACTATTTAATGCAATGTTTTAAAGAAATAAAAACATATTGCTAATGAAGTTTAAATTTTAATTAACAGTTTTTATTTTTGAGGCAGGCTCTTGCTATATAGCTGTCTCACTTAAGACTCATGAGGTAGACCAGATAGACCTTGGATTTCTCATGGTCTTCCTATGATAGCTTAACAAGTTCTGGGTTCCAAGTGTGTGCCACTGTGCTTGGTCTCCAAGCATTCCATTTTTAAATATGTGATGACTGTGATGGCTTAGAGGAGCTGGATCAAAGCTACAATGTCACAGGAAAACTGAGCAATTGTCAGCTTAGATTTTATGTTGATGTTTTGTTTTTCTTACTGTAAAGTTTTCCACTAATCTTATTTTAACATAATACATTAAAATGTGGTCTATCAGAATGCCTGCTTTTCTGCCCCTTTTGAATGCTGTGCTGTGGGTATTTAGGTTTGACTTATATACCCCAGAAATCCATGTTGAAATCATAGCTTCCAGGTACTTATGACCTTGACTTAAGCTGGAAGTAGAATCCTTGAAGATAACCATAGAGTCCATGAGGATATCATGGAGTAGAGAAATCCAAATTCATTGTGAATATGGTCTTATAAGGAAGAGATATGGATACAAATAGCACACAGGAAGAACACACATAAATATGGACAGAGATTGGTCGTTTGAGTCTGAAAAATAGAAATTTATATGGCATAAGCTATAAGAAACATTCTTCCATGACCCATGCTTCAGTTCCTGTCTTAAGTTTCTGCCTTTGCTTTCCTCAGAGATGGATTTTGGCCTGAGAGTTTGTCCCTAAGTTTTGGTCATAGTATTTTATCACATCAAAAGAAACCCTAAATAATATATTCTCTTTCACAGTTGCTCTCAATGCGTCTGTGGTCTCAGAAGCCTGACTTGTCCATCCCCAGGACCACTGTGACATGCCTTGAGTCCAGGGATGGCCTTGGTTCTATCATGTGGATGCTCCATAGATGCAGTATCCATGATTTCTGCACAGTTCTGAGCCTTGCCTACAGGACCCTGAGGCTGCAGCAGACTCACAAGCACTGGGCCTTCTGAAAACTGTTTCATCTTCAGAAGTGATATGAACTCTGCAGTGATGTTGCACATAAGTCTTATGTCTCTACCATCTACTTGCCAGATACCACCTGCTCTGTGTCTGGATGTTCTGAGCTTTACCAGCTCAGATATGTAAAATTCTCTTTCCTTACTGTTGCAGTTTCCTTTCCAGCATGCTGGTTAGAAGGAGCCTTTGTTAAGGCCTTTTAAAGTGGAAGTTGTTTATAGTGGCAAGGTACAGTGGGTAGGGTGCATGCTTGACCTGCTGCCCAAAGACCAGGCTTGGGGTGGCCACACATAGGCTGACCCTCAACTTTTTCTGGAAAATATTTAGACCACACCTGGTTCAGTAACAGCAAGCTATGTGACTCTACTGTGCATTGCATTGACATAGTCTGTAGTCTGGTTATGATTGGTTGACTTGTTGGCCTCATTTGCCATGAGGCAATCTTCTTGGAGTTGGACCTGTATAGAACCTCCTCTGCCTTGAGGCTCAGCTGATGGGACAAGATCTAGAACACAGATCTACAAGCTCCTCCTGATTAGTCTCTATCTCAGGAGCTGGGACAGAATTGCGGGGAACACCTCCACAGCCAATGCTTTGTTGAGGAAACTTTCTAGAGTGCGATTTCATTCCTCTCTAATCCTTTGACATTTTTAAGGAACAAGATCAAATGTACTCTAGCATCCAGTTTCCATAACCACACACACTAAATATTTAAAAGTCTGCAATTCAGACCATGATGGCAGGGTGTTCGGTTGGACACCTGGGTCAGGAAGAGGTGAATATGTGGATAGTCTGTGGTGCCTGATGCACAGTAGGCCTGGCAGGTGAAGTGGTATTATGTCACTGAAGTTCTCAGTATCTCTGTCCTCTTCCCAATGGGTGACAACCCTGCCCAGAGGTGACAGGTGATACTGAATACTCTTCTAGCCAAAGAATTCCAGGACTCCCCATACAGCAGCACAGAAATGTATGGACTTGGATGCTGGGATGGGTCCTCAGACTGTCATGTCTTGGTCAGACTATTGTCATGTCAGTGAATCATTCCAAGACCTGGAGCTGTGGCTGAGCTTCCCAGTGTTCTAAGTCTAGGCTTGGTAGTGGGTTGTCAACTACTGATTAAGTAAGGCTTTTCTGGAAAGGAGGATGGCACTTCTTCCTTCATTAAATGATTTGGAGTTTTAAAAAGCCTCTCAGAAGACCTTGTCTTTTTCTGAAATCCCTGTTCCTAGCATTAGTTTGCCAAGAAATCTAGTATCTTCTGTGATCTCTAGGAGTTAGAAAGTGCATGTTGGGTTTAACACTCCTGTATATTCAAACATTCTACTCCTTAGTGTTACCTTCTCTTTCCCATTGTACAGTGTTCATGGTTCCATGGAAGTCATAAATTCAGTTAGTCTAAGGCCTCAGTCATACATCTCTGCCTGTATCTATGCATATATCAGTCAGATAACAATGAGCTCGTTTCCCCTGCCTGTCTTGTTCCTTCTGAACTTCTGTAGTAGGGTCACCTTTAAAGACACTCTATGGGGATTTAGAGCCAAAAGCAGTGTAGATGATGGACCCAGACTCTCAATCAATCTAGTATCACACTTTCTAAGCCTTTAGAATTATGTCAGAATACATGCCTCTTGCTTAAATACCATCCTGCCATTACTCTGCCATCTGAGTGCTCTATTTCTGTGAAGATACACCATGACAAAGACAGCTCTTTAAAAAGAAAACATTTAATTGGGGCTTGCTTACAGTTCAAGAGGGTTAGTTCATTATCATCATGGCAGGGAACATGGCAGGATGCAGGCATAGTGTTGGAAACATAGCTGAGAGTTACATCCTGATCCACAATCAGAGAGAAGGAAGATGCTTGGCTTCAACCCCCAGCCCTAGAGACCCACTTCCTCCAACAAAGCCACTCCTACATCAACAATTCCACACCTAATTCTCAAATAGCAGCATTCCCTAGTGACAAAGCATTCAAATCTATGAGCTTCTGGAAGCCATTTTTATTTAAACCACCACACATGCCAAGTCTCTCTCTCTCTCTCTCTCTCTCTCTCTCTCTCTCTCTCTCTCTCTCTCTCTCTCTCTCTCTCTCTCTCTGCCTCTGTCTCTCTCTGTGTGTGTCTCTCTCCCCTCCTTCCATCCCTCCCTCCATTCTCTATTCCTCCTATCTCTTTTTCTCACTCCCTGAGTCTTTTTTCTTCCTCACATCTCCGCTCTTTCTAAATGCTAGAATCTTTGAGAAGACATATCACTCCAGTATACATGTAGAGTCTGTGTTTAGGCTAGTAGTCAACTGGTGCTGTTTTGTTCAGATGTAATAATGACTATACTACTGGGACTAGATTTCAAATAATTGTGCTGAAAACTTCACTTTTATCCTATATGAAGAAACTGCAAACAAGATCTGTGTCTAAATTTATAGGTTTTTGTTTTTGTTTTTGTTTTTTATTGAAAGGCTTTAGTCTACTGCTCTAGCCTTGCTCCTAAATTCCTGCCGTGGGCCTTGATGTTCCCTCCAGATTCTGAGGTTCTATGCAAATTAACAGAGCATGTTTTCCCTGTGATCTAGGAATGTATTGTGGACCATGGCTCTAACCTACACTCCTGCTCATGGGGCCACATCACATTTCTGCCAGCCCTGGTACACCACTCTTCCAGACATAAGTACAATCCAGCCTGCATTCACAGTTCTAGGATATAAATACAAGCTCTAAACTTGAGCATGGAAGCAGCCCTCTGGACTGTCACTATGAGTCTGTCTTCCTCAGCACCCAAACCATTGGTCCCTTGACTAGAATGAATCCAGGAGATGCCAGCCAAGCCTCATGGGCATTTCTGAATGGTCTCCCTTTTGTGAGATTGTCCTACTTGTATTTTTGTAGGTTGCAACCACCAGACCCTCAGATGCCAATGACCTGTTTTAGTTCCAGAGACTGAGAACATTCTAGCAGCAGTTTAGGATCATTAGTTCCATATGGACAAGAGTCAAAAATTTGGCAATTTTGGCTAAAATCATAGCTTTAGTTTTCACTTCCAGAGGCTCAACTGTTATGCACAGAGGTGACATAACTCAAAATGGAGCAGCCTTCCTCACTTTTAGAGGTAACATGAGGGTGCCCACAAACTTAAACTGATTGTCATCATTTTCCTTAACTTAAATGCACCCACAAATCCATCTTCACATAGGAATGAAACCAGCACCCCCACTGAGCAGAGCTTCCCTGGTCTGTTCTGAGCACAACGGAAGTGAGGATCTGAGTAGATAGTTGATCTGTTAGTACTACCCGCATACTCTCTCTCGCAGAATAAACAGAAGGATACACTCTGCTGCTTGCAGTGACAGACTGGATTTTGAGAGACTGGCTGGGATTTCAGATGAACTGATAGGACTCCTCTGAACACAAGGAACATGAGTCCACACACAATTACAGTTCCTGAGCCCCAGACACGTTCTTCTACCTTTACCCATTGGCCATCTGCCCATACTTTCTCCAAGCCATTCACGCTATCCCCAAAGTCTTGGTCCTTTGCAGAAGGCAGGCAAGGATGGGAATATGACCCATAAGGCTGAAAAGATATCCTGAAGACTGAGGCCTCTACAGAGGTATGGTAGGGTACAATCTCCTGGGCTGGGGGTAGGGGTGGGTACAGGATGCCAGCGGAGATGCAGCCAACTGGGGCTTTTAGGCCTTCCAGATTCACAGAGGCTAAGTAAGGTGGCCTAACCCATCTAGTATCTGGCCTGAGCCAGGTTAGATTTCAGTTTAAAAGATTTGGCTAATATTGAGTTTCTATGGAGGCTCTACTTCTTATTCCTTCTAGATTTTAGATGGTTTCATTTAAGCCAACCACCTGCTTTAGACTCCCAGAGTCCACATTTTGTATGTGCTTATGTGTATACATGCATGCAGCTAGAGGTTAAAACCAGTTTTTCTCCTCAGTTCCTCCCCATTTGAGAAAGTTTCCAATTGAACCTGGAGCTCACCAGTTGGTTAGACTGGCTGACTAGTGGTCAGTGGGAGTCCCTCCATTTCTGAGTCGCCAATCAGCTCTGGGTGTGCCTATCTAGGCTCACCTTTGTACATGGGTTCTGGGGATCTGAATTCAGACCCCTGTATGTGCAGAGCAAACACTTTACACACGGAGTGATCTCTCTAGTAGATCTGGTACCTGGGAAGATTTGCATGCCCCCACTGAGATGGTTTCAGACACACAGGGCCCAGTACAGCACTGACTTTTCCCTTTAGCCTGGAGGGAAATTGGTCCGTAGGGAGGGGCTTTGCTCTTGGCATGTTCTTGTTAATTTGCTGCTCACACCTGCCTCTCATGCGGACATGAAGATGCTTTTATTTGAGCCACTGATGATTACCTGAATAGCAGACTTGAGAGCTGTAATTTTTAAAAGGTGAGTTCTAATCTTTCAGGAGGCTATTCTGCCACTTTTTCTTCTCAACACTCAGATATTAGATGGCTGCCTTCAAATCTTAGCTGACATTCTACACCCAGGGAGTTAAAAGCATGTAGAATATTAAAGCCTCATCCTTACCTTTAAAATATACTTTAAAAATCTGTTCTCTGTGGGGCTGTTTTAGTCCCTGGATGATTCTAAGTGACACTAAACAGCACATGAATTAGTCTCAGCATGAATCACTCTGTGGAAATGTAGGGTTTCAGCATAATTGATTCTGTGGGTTCCACGAGAGCAGCTACTACCTGGAAAAGCAGGGGAAGCTGCTGGCATTCCTCTGCCCTGCCTGCTACTGGGTGACCTTGAACAAATGTCTAGATCACAGTTTCTTCTTGTCCTGGGGAATCTGAGACAATGGGATGTCTCCCAGTGAGAGGGCTTGGGATTTCCCAGGACTTAACTGCCTGGAGACTGGGGAGGACTTTGGGAGTGCAGTATGGGAGGAGTGGAGCAGGTATGAAATGGAGAGGAAAGGCTGGACCCTGAGAATGGATGCTCCAGACATGGGCTTGGGAAGGAGAGTATGAGAGGAAACAGAGGACAAGAGCAGTGCCCCTCCTTCATCAAGGGCAGCTCTCTGAGAAGCCTAGTAGCCTCCTTGTTCTTCCCCTCATGCTGTGTCCTTCCTGTACATTTCTTTTTGTGGTCACCCTTTGGTCCCTAACTCCTTAGATCTTTCGCTTTGTCTCTTCCACCTCAGATGCCAAGTGTCAGTGATGTTTCCGGCCTATCTTCCAACATTTTCTTCTCTTGCTGGTGTGGTATCAGCACCCCAGCTGCTGCTGCTAATTATGGCTGACAAGGCATGTCCTAGGGACAGGGGTGTTGTTTGGGGCTTTCAAAGGCTCTGTCTCCAGGACACAGGGCTTGCATGGGCTCTGTGTCCACAGGAAAAGGGTATTGTCTATCTCCCATTAAGGTGGAATCCTCCTCTCTTCTGAGGAAGCTTGTGGAGTTCCAGGGAGACCTGAGCATGAGACTCAGCAAGGACAGGCTCCACCCCTGCCTTTTCAGGGGCTCTCTTGGTTTTTAGTGCCTGTCCTCCCTGACACTGTCTCCTCAGCATGTATCAGTAGGTTGGCGTTGCCATGCTGTCTGAAACATACAATGAATACTATGTGCATCCCTAGTCATTGCCCAAGCCTCTGGATCTCTCCCTGGGATCCCCAGAACCCTGGGATTGCTCTGGCTAAGCTTTCCCATGCCTGAGAATTCTAGCACCATCAGCTGTTTGGGGACAGAACTCTGGCTCCAAAGTCCTGTATACTGCTGCAGAGATATGGGAATCATGAGGATAAAATCAGACTACCTACCCACCTTGCTTCCTGCAAAACCAAGACTGGCACCAAGCTCCAGGGTCAGAAGGGAAGCATTTGGGCATCAGAAGCTGGGGACACTCAGAATTGTTAGTACCTGTTTGGTTCTAGGCTGGTGCTGCTGCTGACATCTGCTGGGATGGTATTCAACACCCTGCAGTGAATAGGAAGACCCCTAAAAAGAGTAACCTGTCCCCCAAATGCTACTGGTGCTAGGCTGGGACAACCAACTTCTTACTTTCACTCCTCTGGGTTCATGGGGCACACCCCACAACAAAGCAGCTAAGACCCCTGACACCCCACTTTCTTCAGCCATAAAACAGTGAAGGTACTACTGTTAACACATCAGCTACATCAGTGGCAGCGAGCCTCTGGTCAGCAGTAGTAGCATGCTGAATATTCAGTGATGGAGTCAGGTAAGTGTTGCTTTCAGTTACCTACTCCATGACCCCTTCTCGGGTCATGAAGCCCAAGGTAAGCCCCTGCATCAGAACATGTTTCTCTAGGTGAAGTCATCCCTAACCATTCAGACAGATCTGGAGAGAGTGTAAGCATGATTAGCTTTAATTTTCCCTCCCATTAGACAGTGCAATGTGGTGTCTTAATCTTATGCTAAATGAGTCTCTCTCTCTCTCTCTCTCTCTCTCTCTGTGTATGTGTCTTTCTCTCTCTCTCTCTCTCTCTCTCTCTCTCTGCAATGTGGCGCCTTAATCTTATGCTAAATGAGTCTCTCTCTCTCTCCCTCTCTCTCCCCCCTTTCTCTCTTTGATCATGGTTTCATCTTGTGTGCATGTTACATTGCCAAGGGGAACACCACCCACATCAACATACTTCTACAGTATTGCATCTGCTCCGGTAGTAACTCAATTAATTAGGGAGATTGAGATCTCATCTAATTGCACACCTTACTAGCAGGAACTTGCTAGCATTGTCTCATTTCAAGTCAAGCCCACTGACCCTTTAAAAAAAAGGAAAGGTAAGAAAAACCTCACTTGCTTCTGTGGGTGCGCATCTCCTTTGCTGAAGGCAGAAAGCACCACAGAATGAAACATCCGGTGATGATCCCAAGCACTGCCTTTCTTAAGTTCCACCCAAGGGCAGCCTTCCAGCAGGGTCCAGCTGTGGGGATATTAATAACTGCCATACATACAGATGGATGGCTGTAACTTAACATTCTTCCCTGAAGCTGCAGCTCTTGCCCCAGCATTCTGCCACACCCATAAGCCCCGTTAGCAGGGAGCTTTCATAAACAGACTGTGGGAAGAATGTCTTTGAACATCTTCAAAGGCATGCTGTTTCTCATGTAGACATGCGTTTTCAGTTGTGCAATAGAGAGAAACAGACTTTTATCAAGCCTTCTGCCATGTCAACTCTTACCAATGGCTGTGGTCTAGTTGCTTGGTAGCATCTTGAGGAAATCACCATACTCTTAGACTTCCCTTCCAGAGACTTTCAATGCCCAATTCATAAGAGAAAATAGCTAACATCCAACACCAGGTAGTTAGTCCCCCTCATGATGCTATGGAGGAAACAGTCTGTGAAGATTCTTCAGGCTGAGTACACTATAGCCCTTGATTTCTCCTGTCCAACAGCAGATGTAGAGGAATACACAAAGCTGTATCAGTTTGGCATTTATTCCTTATTATAACTGTCCAAAGGGCCAAGTCAGGCTTCCAGAGCATCAGGTCAGGCCTGTGAATACACGTGTCTCTCAACAAAGTGGCTTTAGACCCACTCACCCTCTGACTGAGACCCCAAGGTGTCTCACACCTCTACCAAACTTGTATTTGATTTATTTCTTCTTCTTCTTCTTCTTCTTCTTCTTCTTCTTCTTCTTCTTCTTCTTCTTCTTCTTCTTCTTCTTCTTCTTCTTCTTCTTCTTCTTCCCCTTCCTCTTCCTCTTCCTCCTCCTCCTTCTCTTCCTTCTCTTCCTCCTCCCTCCCCCTCCTCCTCTTCTTTTTATCATAGTAGACACTGTGATTCATTCACAAAATCACCCCAAGTCTTGTGGTGTAATTTGTGTTTGTCTGGTTTGATCTGCAGTTCCTTCTCACCCAAGAAGGGAAGATTCCTGCTTCTCTGCACACAATTCTGTGAGCCTTTCCTTGCATTGCGAACCTCCTTGGAGTCTGATGGCAGCTGAAAGACAGTAGAAGCTGCTAGATCAGTGGAGCCCAGATGCGAACTGATCAAGGTACCAAGTTGATCAATCCCTCCCATGTTCCCGAAGGATAGAAACTAAGGCATACATCTCAAATGATGTTAGATCAGTACGCCTGTCTAGATGCAGGAATCATAACCTGTGAAAAGAAGACTACTGAAAATAATTAGAAATGCCAAGAGGATCTACACTAGGTGTGTGCACCTCAGTGTGGCTTCCCACAGCACAAAAAGAAGCTGTGACTGGGTTCTCGCCACATTATGAAATTCTGTATGATGGCACACAACATTTCCTATGGCATTTATAAATCAGAATGATATGATTGGAACTCAAAAACAAACAAACAACTATATAAATAAATTGAGAATAATCATACAGACAAAATAGGATTGAAAAGAGAAAATCTGGGGAAAAATATAATTTTTTTCTTAAAATTTTAAACTATACTAATTGTGTGTTGGGTGTCTATGCATGTGTGTCAGGACATATGTGTAGATACCAGAGGGAAATGATCTATTCCACTATGTTAGTTCAACTCAGGGGATCTGGGGATCAAACTCAGGTCATAAGAACTGGTTCAATTCTGGGGATCACATTGAACTGATCAGAATTTTCTGGCACCTTTACCTGTTGAACTTTCTAAAAAGTTGGTTTTTCTCTTTTAAAAGCACAATTCTATAATTTCTAGTTTGCTGTGGGGGTGATTTCATGACTAGTCAGAGCATGGGAGTCGTATGCTAAGAGTAACTGGTGGCCAGCAGTGATATTTCTGACATATTCCAAACTAAAGAAGTTACACAGATCAAGCCAGAAACCATAATGCATGCCATCTCAGCTCATTACATAATACCATCCTAGGATATGGAAGCAACAAGACTGGACTTTCAATATTGGGGAGCCAACACATAAGTGGCCTGGTTGGACATGCTGGGTCATGGACAGGTGCCATCTTGCAGTTTTTCGCATGGCAGAGAGCATAAACTCTCTGGAAACTCCTTTGAAAAGGTACTTTCCCCTCCAGTCTCCTACCCTACAATCTCATCTCTATAGCGTCATCTTCCAGACACTCCCACCAGGCCCCAAGAGCTTTAACCTATAGACTGAGTCAGGGCCCAGTTCAGTTCACGTTGCATATATAACAACCCTATGAGCTTCCTGCTGGCTTCCCAGCTTCCCTGGGCACAGAGAGGTTTTGGGAAAACCCCATGGTGTGGAAGGCCATGTAGTGTAATACATTTGTGGAAGAGACAGGATTCAAGGTGGCCTAGTAACTAAACTTTCAGACTGGTTTCTGACTAAGGTTATGGGATTTATGCAAGCAAAGCCAGGTATGAATGGACCCTCTTAGGGGTGTCATGATGACCACCATGCTATTAAGGACTCCAGCACCAAGGGATGAGGGCATCAAATGGTCTTTGTGAATCACAGTGAAGCAGACAACGGGATAATCTCCAGCTTTCCAATGGCAAATCAAGCTTCTCTTAAGATTATGAAGGAAGCTTCATGGATAGAGGTGGCCATCTTGGCAGAAACACTTCCAGGAGATTGCATAGCCTGCAGGAGAACATTGGCCCTGGATGAATGTTTGGGGATGTTCACTTCTCCACAGCTCAGCATCAGAGGAGCCTTGTGGAGGAAACATAGCTCCCTCGCTCAGGTTAAAGGATTCATTGTGTGCTCTAAATATAAGATGGTAATTGTAGACATAATGGTTGTTTCCTAGTGGCATACAGTACTTAATGTGCCGGGAGAGAGAGCAATCCCCACATTAAAAGGAATTATTGTATTTGTCATAAACTCCTCCTAGGATAATTCTGCATTTGGCTCCAGGCGAGTGGGAGGGTATCTTTGATGGGGAACATGAAGGATTACATAGAGGTGGAAGGTCAGGGGCCCGCACCTGACAGGTGTGCTCCTGGGCCCTAGCCAGGTAACTTACTAAGACTAACCTGGGGCACATTTACATTTGAAAATCAAGCCTACAGCCAGAGAAATCAAAGTGCCTGACATAGCTGATAGCTCTGTGTTTGTGAGGTTCAAGCACAGGCTGTGGCTCCCAAGGAACATCTCTAGTACAAGCTGCCAGGCTGAGCCCAGGCTGGGTGTGGAGAAGAGGCCCTTCTGATCGACTGGTAGAGCTGTTCTCAGGAGCAGGCAGCCCTTCCCAACCCATTTTCTTCCATTTCCTTGCAGCGGGGACAAAGTTGAGCCTGCCAAGGAGATGCTCTGCTATGTCACCCCAGGGATAAGCTTCTGGGCTCATGCAGTAACAAGGAGGATGAAGGGAGAAGAGAGAAGGAAGAATTATTTGTATTTTTATTTTTTATTTTCAGGGTCTGTAACATATAACATTGAGGAGTGGGGATGCAAAGCGTTGCAAGGGACAAGCTGTTTCTCTGTAGAACTCGGACCAGAACGTTCACCTGAAATGAGAAGAAGCATGTGAGTGTTCACATGCATCCCGGGGCCTCTCTTCCTATCTTATTACACTTAATTTACAGTGAGGGAGGAGGTTGCTGGCCTTGCCCAGTGCCTGGAAATGGATGCTGCTGTGTACTGTGTGAGTGAAACAAGCCCTTCCCTTCCTGGGAACTGACTGCTCTATCCTACCTCATGCTGAGGGAGCTTGAGGACCTGAGCTCCTGTGTCTTCTGGCCACAGATATTCTGTCCAGCATACACTTGTTATCGTGAGGGAGCAGTTGGCTTCTCCAAGTATGTGCAAAAACTGGTTCTGGTGTTGATAAACCCCTGATTGGTGGCATACTTTTCCATAAAAGGTCCCATCGTTGGTTAGGATGTGGCTCTCTCCAGTCATAATGATCATGCAGATTCAGTGTTCCATGGACAGACTGCTCTGACTGTGGATTCAATGTGACCAGCTGTCTCAAACTCTGCCACCATGCTTTCCCTGTCATGACAGACTGTACCCTCAAACTCTGAACCCCAATAAATCCTTCCTTGACTAGCTTTTGTCACTGGTTTTGTCACAACAATGAGAAAAGTGACTAACAGTCCTTGAATGCAGGGATCTCTCAGAGGAGAGCTCAGTGTGCTGAGAATGCCCTTGACCCTGAGGCTAGAGGACCATCTGAGGGACATGTAGACATGGTCACTGTACTGAAGAAGTGTCTCCTATCTGCCACAAAAATGAAGCTTAACTTGGTGGCATCTGGCGAGACGTCTTCTTTAAGTCTCATTACATGCTTTCCATTCCCAAGGTGTGGTTAAACTCACATTCATTCTTGATTGAGCTTTGGAATCTTTTATTTAGGGAAAAAAATAGACTTCAGAAGGCAGCGGTCTGGTGCTGTGATACTCGGTGAGGCCATTAAATTGAATCCTTCTTTCACACTCACTCCAGGGGTGATTTCAATTAAATTTGTTCAAAATTTATCAGTTTCCAGCATGTTGGCATAAATGATTCAAGACCACTTACATATTCACTGAGCAGAAGGTATCGAAGGGTGTGCAGTATTGGTATAACTTTTCACCATTTCTTCATAAATTCTCCTAATAGGAGTTTCTATTATTTAAAGCCCTTGTCCGCCACGTTAAATGGTCCTGTTGTTCTTGCAGCAATGGAATCTAATTACAGATGCAAATTTTTGGAGCACCTGTGGGTTACAATAGCCATCCTCCCTCACAGGACAGACATCTGGCATTTATTCTCCCTGGGGAGCAGAGGAAAATGAGCTCGATACGGAGGACACTGGGGGGAGAACAGAAGTGTGAAGAGAATTTTGGAATTTTTAGAGGAATGGTTCAGACAGGAAAACCTGAATGTATTTGGAAGCCGGATCCCAAAGGTGCTGAGAATGGACGACTGGGCTGGGAAGCTCAGTGATTCAGAGGACATGATGCCCAAGTCCCCTGTAATCATGCCACACTACCTGTGGGTACTTGGGCAGTGTAGAAACATACACTTACCAAAATTATGCATAGGGCATTTTTATATTCCCAGTAACTTACTTAGTATCTGTGTTTGCCTATTGTTCCAAAGGAAATATTTCCTTTTGTGCTTTCTCCCCCACAACTGTATCTGAGGGGAACAGCAATGTTTGCTTGAGTAAAGGTCAAATGTAACATAGTTTGCTGTCCTAACTGAAGAAACACCACACCGTGCC
This sequence comes from Uromys caudimaculatus, assembly GCA_028551405.1. Taxonomy (NCBI): domain Eukaryota; kingdom Metazoa; phylum Chordata; class Mammalia; order Rodentia; family Muridae; genus Uromys; species Uromys caudimaculatus. The sequence goes on from CM052716.1 coordinate 1,550,271, forward strand.
ATCAAAAATCCTGTTGAGGCAGATGTTGGTTGACTGATGTTTAACTTGGACTTTTCGAAGATGAGAAGGCTCAGTGGCTTCACAGAACTCGTCAGTTGAAAATTCCTGCATGAGCAGTGTTCTCTTGCCCACATGGCATCACGAGAACACTACAGGTGGGTTTTTACAGTTCTATTCTTCTTCCTGTGATAGAGCAAAGTACTCCATCTTTAGTTCATTTAGAGTGTCATTGGTACAGATCTGAGTTCTGAAGGCAACTGATGAAATGTCCAGGCTCTTGTGTCTCACACCTGTAGATAGTAACTAGAAAGGAGAAAGTTTACTAAAGGATAGAAAGAAATAGACTTGGGAAAGCCCATGGCTGGGCTCCAAAAGAGAAGGAGTCATGGGGCACCTTTGTGGGCTGCTAATATGTAACACATTCTTTCTACATATACTCTATTTCATTACTTGTAGACAGTCTCACTCATTTCCTGTCAATCCTGATGCTTCTTGGATCCTCCCTATTCTCTCACTTCAGAACCACTGCTAGGAGCAAGCCCTTCTGAAAAACAAATTCAGCCCAATATGTCTTACTAAACCTTAGATCCCAACACCACACGGCACAGAGCTCTGGCTTGGGTCTGCTGCTCTGATCATGTGGGACAAGTATGGTAGAGTTCCCATGTGTTTTTGAAAGCACATAGCTGGGAGACTCATACAACTTAATTATGTTCTCTGGCACTTATATGCCTACATCTCCTGCGATTATGTTGTCAGTGGAAATGTATCTATTATGACCAGTAGCAAAAGTGTCCTTAGTTTATTCAAAGATTAGGAGACATATTGGTTCTGTGACTCTCATACTCAGTCCCTGTCCTCAGCTGATCACCAAGCTAACTGAACAGTCTTCAGTGCAGACTTATAGAATTTGTGAGGAAAAGTTAGTAAATAGTCAACCAGCTCTAAAATAATATCAGCAGCCTATGACCCTGCAGGTGGGGTCTAGTCTCTAGAGTCTCCACATTGAACTATTTTAAAGGTTTGCTTTTTTTACAATGTCAAACTATGAGACACAAAAATAAGGTGATAAATAAATATGATAAGTGTGGACCAAACATGGGAAGAAAGATCAGCTGTTAGAATTCATGCTGAGAGACCCAGATATTGACCTTACAGGACAAGCCCCATGTTTCTGTTTTCATCTTTGAGACTCTTTGTATAATCCTGACTGTCCTATAAGTCACTGTGTAGATCAGGATGAGCTTGAACTCACAGATACCCTAGTGCATCTGCCTCCCAAGCGCTGGAGTTAAAGGCATGGCTACCACCCCAGCTTCCACAAAGCCAGCTCCAAGCAGTTTTGGAAGCTGTTTTACAAGTGTTGGGTTAATGGTTGGACACCATGTCAAAGTTACTAAGGGAAATTTCTCTCACCAAGTAGAGAACATAAATTTATTTATAAACTACAATCAACACTATAGAAATTGTGGGGTTGAAAATGAAAGACCATGACCCAAATGAAAAGCCTGCTCAATAGCATATCTCAGTGCTAATGCATGATTTCAAAGAAAGGTTGACTTACATTTTCCAGTGTGAAAAGGGTCATTTGACAAAGCCTCAGAAACATGTGGACTCCATCAGACATACACCTTTTTGTTCCACTGGTCATACAAACACCATTGGGCTCCATTAGACATGAAGAATGTATAGACTCCATCAGACATGAAGAATGTAGAGATTCCATCAGACATGCAGATGACTATCAGTACTATTGAATACAAAGATACACATGGACCCCATCAGACACAGGGAAACTCATGGACTCCATCAGGCATGTAGATACCCGTGGGCTCCAGCAGACATGCAAATATACGAAAAGCCATGTATAGAAGGAGAGGAGAGAGGAAAAGGAGATAAAAGAGTAGTAGTTCATGGCCAAGTTGCTCCAAGAAACTTCAGTAAGAAGGCTCTGCCTCTCCTCTCCCTCAAGACCCTTTCTAGTCACCCATGCAGCCCTGGTAAGAGATCAGATTCTAGTTGGTTCAATCACCTTGAGAATCTCCCAATCTATCTATCCAATCTACCACTGAGCCTTGGGACTCCCTCCCCCACCCCAGTGACTCATTACTCATCAAAAGACACAATAACAACCCAGTTCCACACACCCAGGTGACACCACAAAAAGCAACAGCAAGAAACAAGACATGACTTTTGTGCCCCTACACCCCACCTCTATCATCAACCACATTGTATTGTTCAGATAGAGATTTTTAAAATTAATTGTGTTAAAAGAGTTCACAGAATTTAAAGAAGACAAAAATACACACCTGAATTAACTTAAAAGTAGGAAGAATATATTCCTGATCGAAGCCCAAGAAAGCAGATTTGTAAGTCTGAATGAAATAATGACACAGTTTCAGGGTACAGAAGTTGAATTCAATAAGGTATTGCAAACGCTAAAGAAAATACAATTGGAATTAGAGCTAGAAATAAAAAGTTCAATAAGTCTAATAAAACACTCAATGGAAAGCCTCATGAATATGACTCTAATATGAGACAGAACACCAGACCTTTGGATAGATGGATTGAAGCATCCACAAAGAGAAAATGAGAAATAAAAAATAAATAAATAAACACATGAACAGAACAGGCAGGAAGTTTGGGAAAACATGACAAGACAAAATATACAAATTATGAACCTAGAAGAAAGAAAGTAATTCCAGGTCAAAACCATAGAAAATAGTTTCAAATAAAATCATAGCATAAATTTTTCCAAATTTAGAGAAAGAGAGGCACAAGGTACTTTTAGGTACAAGAGGGCTGTAGACCACAAATCAGCAAGATGAGCAAAGAAATTCCCCATGATATATTAGAGTTAAAATACTAAAAACACAGAAGAAAATTTATTGAAAGCTTCAAGAGAAAAAGGCCAAGTCACATCTAAAGGCAAGCCCACCAGAATAAAAACTTATTATTTGATAAACCCAGAAGAGCTTAGATTTATTCTAAGGTATGAAAAATCACAACTGCTAGATCAGACTATTATACACATAAAACAATCTTTTATAGTTGAATGGGAAATAAAAACCTTCCATAATTAAAAGAACAAACAGACCAAAGAAATTTAGGATCACTAAGCCAGCTCTACAGAGGATACTGGAAGGAATACTTCAGACTAGAGAGAACGATAAACACTCACAAGAAGCCACGAAAAAAAATTCACCAGGACAGTTAATCAAAAGAGGTCCTTGAAACACCATACCACAAAGTCAACAAAATGACAGGAATTAATATAAAACTGTTAATAATAATTCTGAGTATTAATGATCTCAGTGGCCCAATTCAAAAAATAAAACAGATTGGAAGATTGATTTAGAAAACTGGATACATCTTTTGTTGTTGTTGTTGCCTCCAGCAAATACCCCAAAGCATCAAAGACAACTTTTTGGAGGAAAAGGATAGAAACAAAGAACTCTAAACTAATGGGACTAGAAATCATATCCCAATATTCTAATATCTGACAATCAGAAAAGATAAGGAAGGTCACTTTATACTCACTAAGGGAACAATCTCTCCCCAAGAGCTATTACAATTCTATGCCTATGAGCACCAAGCACAGGTGCCCAGAATTTCAGCAAACACTACTAGATGTAAACCACAGACTAACCCCATATGACACCCCACTCTTACCAATAGATAAGCTATTTATACACAATATAAACAGAGGAATATTGGAGTTGAATGACATCATAAGTCAAACAGACCCAACAGACATCTCCAGAGCATTTCACCTGAAGAGAGAAAAAATACATATCCTTCTCAGCACTCCATAGAATTTTCTTTTAAACTGCATATTAGGACGCAAAGTCTTAACACACAGGAACACTAGAATAGCGTGGTGTATTCTTTTTTATCACAAGTTGGTTGAAATTGTATATTAACAGCAGGAGAAACTACAGAAAGTGCACACATGGATGGAACTTGAGCAACACACAGCTGACTGGTGAATGGCACTGAGGACATCAAGAATGAGATAAGAAAGATTCCTAGGGATAAATGAAATGAAAATACCATGTAACCACATCGATAAGGCATGATGAAGGCAGTCCTAAGAGGAACGCTTATAGCCCTCAGTGTCTACATTAAAAAAGTACCTTAAGAACAAGAATGAACCAAACTCAAGAGCTGTGGATGGAAAGAAAGTTACAAACAGAGCAAAGGTGAATGAAATAGAAACACATGATGATACAAAGAAGTGATGAAATGGAGTGATGAATATTTGACAAACCAGTAGCCAAATTAACCAAAATACAGAGAGAAGACCCAAAGTAATAAACTAGAGATGGAGAAGATAAAGAGAAAGAAAAAGACACAAAATTATATTTTTATTTATATATATATGTACATATATATACACACACATATATATATGTATGCATGTGTGTGTAAGTATGTATATATGTAGAGCTAATATATATTTAATATATAAATAATATTATAATATTTACCATATATATATATATATGAAGGTAATTCATTTTTCATTAGTAATTAAATGAACAATGCACCAATTAAATCTCCTGATTCTAAGATAGGAGAATGGGCTTTAATAAAAGGCATTGGCTTCCAATCCTTTCTTATACTCTATCTTCAGCACATAAAAGACTAACTGAGAGACACTAAAAAGAAGTAAAATGTTCAAAACTTATATTTAGAGAATGTGACATTTATCAGGGGAAAAATTCAGTTCTGCTGAAGAAAGTCTGAGACCATCAACAGGCCCTCATACACAACACTACGTTTAGAACTGCAGAAAATTCCTTTTCCCCGGGACAGCAAGCAGCACAGGCCACATGCAGATCTGTGAAATGAACTATAGCAAATGTCCACGCTCAAGTCTCGAGCAGTGCACACTCCAAGTACAATGGAAATCTAACCCACTAAAAGGAGCTGGAGAATCACCACTCAAGTCAAACAACATAGCCACAAATAGCTGTGTCATGAAAGAACTGTCCATATCCCCTGGAAGCTCTTTTGAAGTAAAAGTAGAGATGTCCCATAAAGAAGCTAACACATCAAAAATCTTGCCTAAAGAAAACTCGTGTCATTAATTATGAAAAAAATGGAAGCATGATAAAAATAGGAGTTAAAGGTGATGAAAATTAAATGACACCCTTCACAATTGTCACAAACAATATAAAGTATCTTGGTGTGACTCTAACCAAACAAGTGAAAGATCTGTATGACAAGAACTTCAAGTCTCCGAAGAAAGAAATCGAAGAAGACCTCAGAAGATGGAAAGCTCTCCCGTGCTCATGGATTG
>CM052716.1:1556075-1574929 GCA_028551405.1 Uromys caudimaculatus
AAAGAGTACACATGGAGGGACCCATGGTTCGAACCACATATGTGGCAGAGGAGGGCGTTGTTGGCCATTAGGGGGAGAAGAGACCCCAGTAAAGGGGAATGTCAAGGTGGGAACATGGGAGTGGGTGGGCAGGTGGGTGGGAGGTGGAATTCCCTCATAGAGGTGGGGGAGGTGGAGGGGATAGGTGGTTTCCAAAGAGGAGACCTAGAAAGGGGGAAACATTGGAAATGTAAATAAAGAATCAAAAAAGAAAAAAAAAAAAAAGAAAGAAAGAAAGAAAGAAAGCTGTTCTCTGTACTCCATGAGGACAGTAAGAAAGCAGTCAATTGCATGCCTGGAGGGGAACCTTCACCAGAATCCATCATGCTGGCCCCTGGTCTGACATCCAGCTTCTAGAACTGAAGGAAAGCAAACTTCTGCTATTTGAGGGCAAGCCTGTGGCACTTTGCTGTAGCAGACAATGTTTAGGAAGACATCATAGTCTAAATCAAGAGATAGATCAGCGAAGGTCAATTAGCCAACATTTTAAAGGATGCATCCAGTTTTCAGTGTGAGTTTCACACAATGGATGATTTTATATGTACCATTAAAACTTTGAACTTCATTCTCAATTGGCTGTTAACACATGCCCACAGATGCAAAAGTGGCACAAGCGTCAGGAGAGTAAATAATCAACCACGTTATGATTAGATTTAAGGCCCATTTCACAAGATAAAATCCAGATGCAGCACCAGTGTTAGGCCCAAGGGGAAAGCCTACTGCTATTATCCTGCTAAATGGACATAAGATTAACCCGACTTCTAATGACTTGTTGCTGCAACCATACACTCATCCCTTATCATAGAAATTTCTGGTAATGAAGAGGGAGACCAACAACCAGCTAAGACTTTAGATTACTTGGCCCTAGATGAAGCGTCTATACCAAAACCTCTCCTCCCCATGCTCAGGGAATGTTGTGGAAGCAGAATGGAAGGACAGTAAGAGACTGAGGCAGTGGATGAATACAAGGGAAGAGTGTCCTCTGGACAGAGCAAGACAGCTGAACATACAGATTCACAGTAATTGTGATAACATGCATAAGGCCTGTGTAAGCTCAAGCCAGATCGAATCTCAGAATAAAGAGAAAAACTGAGCATGAAATCCCGCTCCTAGGTGACCATGCTCCAGTGAAAGACCACAAACCAAGAATATATGAGCAGCAGAAATTGGACTTGTGGAAAATAATAAAGGATACAAGCTAAACTGGAAGTAGAGGGGGCAGGAATCTGAAAACACTTTGGAGAAGTGATGACTATGATCAAAACATACTCTATGAATTCTCAAAGAATAAAAAAAGAAGCACTGAAATACTTAGCCTTAAGTTTTCAATATGAACTAAAGAGAGATGAGCCCATAAAATGTGCAAAAATTTGATGACGCATTTAAAATAAGAACAATATTACACCAAGGTAGAAAAAGAGAATATTGATAGTAAAACAAGTCAGCAATTTAAGGTAGGAAAATCTGAATGTCAGTGTTGTCTGCCTTCAGCAGTCTGAAGTTCAGCTCTGCCAGGGCCTGGCCCTCCCCATGACAGGCTGTTCATGAGTGTGAAACCCACTGATGAGCAAGCCTGGGTGTGACACTCGGTTCCCCAGCTGTGACGGATCTGCTATTACGCAGCTGTTAAGACCCCAGTAAAAGCCTTTTTGAGAATCATTCTCTCTTTAATTAGAAGCCCTTGGCTGTCCTATTAAATCTAAATTAAGTCCTTATTTAAAGTGGTTAATTTGAAGATTTAACCAAACGTGGACACCTGCAAGAGAGTAATTTCGGTTTCCAGCCCTTGTCAGGACCTAGCAGTTCTGAATCACTTGTGTTCGGAGACCTGGTCTTATCACTTAGAGAGATGAAGGCATCTTGTGGTGAGTATGAGACTTGGCAAGTGTGCATACCCACATGTATGGATGTGTGTAGCTGTGTATGCCTCTATGTGTACTTAAACTAAATGTCCTAGTAGCAAATAGGTTGCAAATGCTCTGTCAGACAAAGCACAATTTAATGACCACACAAAACCAGATTTCAGTTGTGAAGGTTCTAGTTAGTTAACATGCAGGCATCTCTGCTCCTCCATAGCAACATGCTTTACTGCTTATGTAACCTTGGGCAGGGCCTTATGAACCTTGTAATGTTCAGTTCATGAGTTTCCTGGGTCTTGTGAGACTCTCTCCTCCCACAGGAAGAAGTGCTTTAAAACTGCTACCCATGGGGAAGTCTAGTCCCATACAGGTCTGGGAAGAAGGCCTGGAATTGGAACTCAATGCACCCATGATCTTGCTAACCAGCCACCATTTCCAAAGTTCTTCAAACATTACTTTTGGGTTACATAGTTACCATCTCCTATTTCTAAAAGGCTATGATGGTAACAATTCAACTCAGTGCTGTGGCTAAGTGCATGCTCTCTGAGGAGGATTAGGTGCCTGTGTGTGTGTGTGTGTGTGTGTGTGTGTGTGTGTGTGTGTGTGTGTGTGTGTGTGTGTATGTGTGTGTGTGTGCACGCACACATGCTTGCGTGCGTTCACAGGGGATTATTCTGGCTGAGTCATGGTTTTAGGATTCCAGAAAACCAAACTTATTTACAAGTAATAGCCAGAAAGAACACAAAGGGAGGTGACAGATTGCAATCAATTTTACCATTCCAGTAAATTAGGTCACCTATTGACAATGACCACTGTAGTATAAAGAGGAGACTATTTTCATTGATTAACCATATCAATAATTCTAATCAATAAGTGGTTATTCTTAATATGTATATATTTGTCATCTAAAAACAGCCTCTTTTAAACTTAAAATAGATTGCTTCTTTACTAAGTTCTGGGTCCAATACAGGAATGATTGTTTTAATCCTTTATCTGGGTGACATGGGCAATAGCCCAGTTTGTGCCTCACAAACATAACAAATATGAAGCCATGGATGTAAGAGAATATATTTCTGTCTATATTTGCCCAGAGATATGCCAGGGTCCCTGGGATATGGGCTCAGATATGTTCAGGGCTGCCCCATTTCCCCAGGTAAGTAGATGATTCTTTACCTCTACTGCTCCAGGTCCTCTGAGACAGCTGAGCTCCAGAAGCTCCAGAAGCTTGGCCTAACCATGGTGCCTCATAGGCATTTTAGTAATTCAGTGAGAGAGAGAAAGAGGGAGGGGGACAGTGTTGTTTGAATCTATATGGCTTTTTTAATTTTAAAATATTATAGTTTTTATTCCTCTGTGTGTGTGTGTGTGCGTGTGCGTGTGTGCGTGCGTGTGTGTGTGTGTGTGTGTGTGTGCATGCTCATGTGTGACTATGTGGGGGTCTGAGCACATGAGGGAGTTACCCACAGCTGCAGAGGTGTTGGATCTCTTAGATCTGTATTTACCTGCGGTTGCGAGCTGATGCAGAAGCTAGGAATGATCTCAGGTTATCTTCGAGAGCGGCACATACTCTTACTTCCTAAGCCCTCACTCTACAGTTGGCTTTCTTAGTTCTGTAAATATTTCCTATGCTGATTGAACTCCTGAATGAGTTTCTAGGCTTTTGCTTATTTTCCCATTACAGTGTTCCCTGCAGCTTATAAGCACATGCATGTACAGATATGAACACAAGTAAGTGGTATTAAATGTCTACATTTCAGATGTAATTTGCTGAGTGTTTTGGGAGCTGTTACCATTCTGTGGAAAGGGCAGAACAATCCCTTTCTTTCCATTTCCTTGCTCTGAGCTCCGTATAATAGTTGTCCTTGAAGAGAACTCCTTCAGTAGTAAACTGGTAAGAACTAATCCTGCACTGGGTTCTGATGATTTTAACAGCTTTCACAGAGAGATGATTTTACAAGAATGCGAACACCTGTTGAGCTGTCACTGTATTTGCCTGTGGCATCCTGCTTAGGAGACCTCTCTTTCTGAAGACATTCCTGCTGGGGCTCATCTGCTTCATCTTCTAGTCTCTGCTGCCCAGTACAATGTAAAAACAGTTAAGGATGATCTTCACATATCAAAATGACATAATTTGCATTTCCTGAGGTAAGTAAAGTGTATTACTAAAAACCATTCTGCTGGCTTACTTTTACTTTGCAGTTGGCTCTCTCATCTGCTGTAGCTCTTACAACAGTGACTCTGTGGAAAGACATAGGCACAAAGCAAAGGGTCAGTCCACAGCTGCTCAGCGACATGTGCTTGGGAAGATACTGAGGGGAGATCCTGCACCCGCTCATCATCAGGAGCAGAAAGAGAGAGATGAAGGAGGTGGAGTCAAGCTGTCTCCAAAGACCTGATCCCTCATGCTGGTCCTACCCCCCCAAAAGTTCCCAAACAGAATCCTAAAATGGAAACTGGGGCTTTAATTCATGAGTCTGTGAAGGACTTGAAGTCAAAATTTTTTCCTCAACCTACTTTAATAAGCATTCAACCTCCCTTCTAGCTCACCACCCACCAGATGTAGTGGAAAAGAAAAGTTATTAGGACCTGGGGCAAAGTAGACCTGTTTAGAAATAGTTCTTTGGGGGCAAGTCTAATCTTAGTTGTCATGATATCAGCAGTTCAGTCCCATAGCAAACACCAAATACGAATCAGCAGCTGGCGTCCAGTCCTCTTGGCAGTTACCACACACACACAAGTGGAGCTCAGCAACCAATGCATGCTGGTTGTTAGCAAAGGATATCGAGGCAGAGCAAAGCAAACCAATGCTCGAGCGCCCACTGTCTTTGGCGTAATATTTATATTCCTTCTGAGCATCATACATCCTTTCACATGTTTGCTATAGTGAAACATCCTTTCACCTCTGTGCCCCAACAAAACATCATTTGACATAACTGACTTCCCAAAGAAACCAGAAGTTTCCACTTCAAGGACCTTATTTATTTACTCTTATTAAAACCATTTACTTATGCATATACACACAGGCAATGGTGAGTGAGTGGCGTTCAGAGAACAACTAGCAGGAGGTTTTTTTCTCCTTCACCCTATGGGCTCTGGGAATTGAATTCTGATCATCACACTTGCCATCAGGTGCCTCGACTCTCTGAGCTATCTCACCAGCTGTGGGACACATATATTGAAATATAACATTCTCTATTGAAAGTTTATAATGCAGACGTGAGTTGTGTTGTATTTCAACTGCACAGCCTCAGGCTGCAGGAATGTATCTTTCCATAGGTATTCAACTGGAAATTTGTTTTGTTATTTTTTTCCTATGTGGTGTAACAGTAGTTAACGTGTTTTTATATCATGGTGATGACTGAGATGCCTGACCTATGGCATCTTCCATAGAATGGCCTGAAGTGCATTCTCTGCCAGGGCATCGTCTGTATAATGATCACGAATCTGCGCTGGGCTTTGCCAGTTGGCGTTGTAAAGTGAAATCTGTTCTATATTTATTTCTTTTTCTTTTATCACGTGCATTTGTGTATGTTTGCATATGGAGGCCGAAGACTGACACCAGGAGCCTTCCTTCAGCAGTCTCCACCTTACTCACTGAGGTGTAACCCCTCAATTGAACCCAAGCCAGTTTGGTGCAGGGAGCATCTGTCTCTGTTTTCTAATCTCCACTTTCCAAAGGTTGAAATTACAGGAGCACCATCACGCTTACCCAACACTTAGGTGTGTTCTCAGGATCTGCGCCCCGGTCCTCATTCTTACAGCTTGTGTCTGTGATGGTTAGATTCAACCGACAATTTGGCACAATCCAGAATCATCTAGGAAGAGAGTCTTGAGGACTTATTTAGAGCAGATCAGCCTGTGGGCATGTATGGAAGAGATTGTCTTCATTTATTTACTGAATATTTTCATAACCATTATTATATGTCTACATATAAATAATTTATATATATTGTTTTTATATTTATATATTATATTAATATTATTTATAGTTATTTATTACATTTTTATATAATATTATATATATATTTTACTAATTGGCTCATGAATGTGAGGTCTTGATTTGATCCTTTTCCCAGTATATATATAATATATTATATTTATATATATTATATTTTAATATATTATAGATATGTTTATATAAATATATAATTTATATAATATAAATAAATTTATAAATTTATATATTATATATAAATTATTTATATATGAATTATTTAGTAGAGGTGACTCAGCCCATCCTGAGTGGCACCATTCCTTACACGGGGGTCTAACCCTCTGAATAGCATAAAGGAGACTCACCCTAGCTGAGAACCAACTGGAAAGCAAGGATGAGTTTGTTCTCTCTTGGCCATGGATGGAAGTGATCAGCTGCCTGAGTCCCTGCCTCGTCTTCCCCTCAATCGTGGACTATAACTGGAGCTGTGAGCCAATCAACTCTATCTCCTGCAGCTCAGGGTGTTTGTCACAGCAACAATGACCCCAGGGCATGGAGCAAGAGCTTTAACCACAGAGCCAGCTCCCCACCCTCTGTCTATTCTTTCCAGGTTTAGGCATAAGTCATAACCACCATGTAAGCAGATTTAGAAAAACAATTTAGCTAAATTAGATATTAATTTTTTAACAGTAAATTAACTTAACAAATTAATTCATTTGCAAATTAACTTACGTGATCAATACATCCTCAATACTGAGTTACACTTGTGGATTCATTTACGTGTCCACTCTTAAAGCTCTGTATACAGGTTAGTATTGTACTGCCTTTTCTATGTTTGGCTGGTTTTTTTTTCCACCGTCACAAACACCACCTGACAATTATCCTTCCTCCTGTGTGTATGCTGTGTGTCTGCAGGTCATCATGAGTTTGTGTGTATTTGTGCTAATCAATCATTCCTCCCATTAGCTCTAATGTTTAAAGTGCAGTCTTTTAAATTTCAGAGATGCCTTTGTCCTCTAGTAATACTAACGATATTATCCCCTTACTTCTATTTTCATAAATTACACATTTTCTTACCCTATTTTATTGGCAGGCAAAAAATAGCATTATTGACTGTAAGTTTGTTTCTTTTTCTTAAAGTTGACATAAAATTCTCTAAACTCAGTTGTTTTGGGTAGGGAACCTTAAAAAATGATTAAGAAACTGAATGTGGTACATAAGCCTTCAAAGCCAGCACTCCAGATACAAGGGCAGACAGGCAGATCTATGTGAGTCCAGGCCAGTCTTGTCTATATAGTGAGTTCCGGGACAGCCAGGGCTACACAGTGAAACTGCCTCAAACAACACAAAACAAAAGAATCCAATAAACAAACAGTTTCCTCATGTATGTTGCTCAGAACTTTGCTTTAAAACAAATACTTATATTGGCATTTCATTACACATTTTTACCCATTGGCTCATTACTGTGAGGTCTTGATTTGATTCTGTTCCCAGTATGCACCACTGCACACCTCCATGAGATGAACTCGTAGTGGGTCCTCCATGACTTGCTTTCAGTAACACATTGTCAGAGAACTGCATAAAGTGTACTTGTCATCTACTTTGAATTGGCTGAAATGATAGAAGAGTCCTAAATGTCACCTCAAGGTGGCTTTGTGGGAAGTGGATCGCCTCCAGAAATTGCACTGTGTTTGGGAAATAGGGAGTGGATGGCTACCATTCGGCAGCTCTTATCCCTTGGCCCTGTCTTAGCCCATTTGGGTGCTAGGATAAACTGACATATACCAGGTGAGCTGGAACAGCAGAAACTGCTTCTCCAAAGCTCTGGACACAGTAAATCCTAGGTAAAGTGTACTGGCTGGTTTTGTATCAATCTGACATAAGTTGGAGTTATCACAGAGAAAGGAGCCTCCCTTGAGGAAATGCCTCCATGAGACCCAGCTGTAAGGCATTTTCTCAATAAGTGTTCAAGGGGGAGGGCCCCTTGTGGGTGGTGCCATCCCTGGGCTGGTAGTCTTGGGTTCTATAAGAAAGCAAGCTGAACTCAGCAGAGCAAGCAATCCAATAAGCAGCATTCCTCCATGGTCTCTGCATCAGTTCCTGTGTCCAGCTTCCTGCCCTGGGTGAGTTTTTGTCCTGACTTTCTTTGGTGATAAACAGCAGTGTGGAAGTGTAAGCTGAATAAACCTTTTCCTTCTCAACTTGCTTCTTGGTCATGATGTTTTGAGCAGGAATACAAACCCTGACTAAGACAGAAGGTATGTTTGGTGTCTGTCTGTGAAGCTTCCTCCATGGCAGATACTGTTTCCATGACCTCAGGTAGGGAGAGAGGTAAAGCTATTGTGTGGGTCCTATTTGCAAAGACACTGATCCACCTAGGAGAGGCACCTTTCCATCCCAAAGGCCTCACAACACCTTGAGCATTTTGATATTGCTAAAATTTTACTTATTCTCAATCCTAGGGGTGAGGATTTCAGTTATAAATTGTGGGCATAAACGTTCAGACATAGCACCCACCCTTGATCTAGCACCTGCATAGTGTCCCTCAGTCCCCAGCTCCCCAGCTTTCAACTTGCTCTGCCTGATTCTCTGAAGTCAATTCTCTCTAACCACATGGACCTTGTGACTATTTTACATTCGGTCCTCACACTGCTGTCCTATGCTGAGCCACCTCTGGATTTCCACTGTGTTGTCTGCAGTGTGACTTAATCTTAAAAGTACTGCTTCTTATTCATAGAGTATAAAACAAGAAAAAGGAGGTATTTGGGTATATGTATAATTGTATATGTTCAAGTCTATATTAACATTTAGAAAAATCAACCAATAAAAAAAGCTGAAGATGTTTTGATGCATACAAATTTTAATTGGGATGAGTAATTTCCTAATCTATCATTTATATTGTCATTCCTTCAATTTACACAGTTTCAAGACTTTTCTGACTTTCATAAGTCAGTGTCAGGAGCTGGTGGCTTCTTGCTTGATACCTCCACTTGCAAATTTGAGTATGTGTTAGTTGAAGTAAAGCACAGGATGGAAGGAAAAGAATGGCTGTGCCTCCCTGACTGCCAAGAAGCCTAATGGGGCCAGCCTTGTTTTCTGTGTCCATGCACTTGACAGCGGGGGGGGGGGGGGGAGTCAGAATCTCACAGGCATTTTCTGCAGTCAGTTTGAATCTTCATTCATTCAAATAAAATATTTATCATGCAGCTTAAATAGTGTCTGATGTCGTTTTCATAAATCTGTTTCCTCAGGGTTGACCTTACTTATTGTTCATTGGCATTTCTGAGCAAACACTGTCCATGCACTTTTCCCGATAGGGACCTCTCTCTGCACAAGTGGGGTGCAGGCATGTCTTCATTCTGAATTGTTTAGGTGGAGATCTTGAACATTGACTATGAAGCTGGACACAGTGGCATATGCTATCCACAACTGTTCCGTTACCAAAGGTCAGGTGACAGGTAGCTGAAGAATACAGTATACTGGAGCTGGAGCAAGAGAGAGTCCATGGGAAGCCAGCTTTCTTGAATGACATGCAGTTTGATCTGGAACTCTCCCTCAAAAAAAATACAACAAAATGTGGCACACATGCTTCCTATTTGGGATTTGTTGATCAGGGCTCCTCTCTTCCAGGTAGGAAGATTTGTGCTCTTGCACAGCCATGAGAGAACAGAGGGGTCTTTCACTGCTGGGTAGCACAGGGTTTGGCTTAATGGTCTGGGTGGGGCTGAGTCAGTTGGGCTCCTGTGACCAGTGGTTTATGTGCAAATAGTGAGAGGAAAGGCTTGTTTCTGCCTAGCCAGATGAGCAGGGGTAGGGGCAGGGCCAGGAAGGATTCTCATGTCAAGGTGCAAGGGCTCTGCCTTGATGACAGTGAGCTGTGTGCTCACTACTTGAAACTTCCATGTTAAAAATCCAAGTTTAGATTGAGATTTAAATCTTGGAAGTGTGGAATCAGGATGGAGGCTTTGCGGGACTGAAGGACCTCATGCGTTTTTTCAGAACTCTAAAGCAGAGACATTGATGGATGGAAGTGAGTTAACACGCTACCCCTCCTGGGATATTTGAATGTTAACTGAATTACTCTCTGATCTGTGATTACAGGCATGTAGGCAACTGACACCTGACTACTCGCTGGTCTGATTCTCCCGCCTTTCTCCACTTGTGTCCCAGCTAAACAAATTCCCCCATGTTAATTGCTTATTGCCATTTGAATCCCAGATGGTTTGAAATTTGTTTTGATTTTAACTGAGAAATCTGTTAGTTTTGTGTTTGTGTGGATAACATACACGCTCTGGTTCTTCTGCCCTTTGACCTGTTCCAGGTCCACCTCTTTGATCTCTTCCTCCAGCTCCTAAGTGGATATCTAGTCCTGGGGACACCAGGACTAGAAGCTTCCAATGCTACCCCCTGACTGTGGAGTCTAGAGCCACCCTCTTTGAAGAGGGGCACTGTATCACTTACTCCTTGCTGCTGTGGTAAATACTGGACAGAAGCCACTCTGTCCACAGTTTGAAGACACAGTTCGTCATGAGGGGACAGCTTATGGGCAAGAGCTTGAGGCTGCTGGCCATGCTGTTTCACCACCAGGAAGCTGGGGGCAATTAACACCGGGGCTCAGCTTGCTTTCTCCTGTTTATTCAGTCGGGGACTCCCACTAGTAGAATGGTGATGTCAGCAGTTAGAGTGTTTTCCCAACTCAATTAACCTAATTTCCCTCCCTCAGAAGAGGCACACCCAGGTTTGTCTTCTAGGTGATTCTAATTTCTGTCAAGTTGATCGTCAATATGAACTAACACAGTCACCACCATCATGCATCATGCTGAGGCTGAAGAAAGGACAGCAGGAGATACAGATTGCTTCTGGGGAGAAGAATTTAATTTACAGTTTTCTATTGTCTAACCTGTTCTCCTCTATCTCCTAGTCATGTAAGAGAAAGGGAGCAGAACCATGCCAACAGATTGTGCATCTGGATATGAGAATACAGAGAGAGGGATTCTAGGGAGCCCTGCCCCAGCCCACCAACAGAACCCCAACAGGAACAGGAAATGACACCTGCTATCTAGACCTTCGATGACTGAATGGCTTGTTACCAAAGCAAAGCCTGCCTTGTCCTGGCTAGTACATCACCACACAAGGCTGGGAGGTTTTATCAGAAGGTGACATATACAGAGCCTGGCACTGGGCCTTACTTACAGTTACACCAGGAAGGCGTTAGCTCCATTCTATCTTCTTTCAGAATACAAGCATCTGCAGACTGACTCTGCAAATTACCCTCTGACCTCCATACACCATAGCATGAGGATGCTCACACACACATGCAAACACACACATAAAGAGACACAATAAAATATTTATTTCTTGTTTACCCCTGTCTTAGTCAGGGTTTCTATTCCCATACAAACATCATGACCAAGATGCAAGTTGGGGAGGAAAGAGTTTACTCAGCTTACTCTTCCATGCTGCCTTTCATCATGAAAGGAAGTCAGGACTGGAACTCAAGCAGGTCAGGAAGTAGGAGCTGATACAGAAGCCATGGAGGGATGTTCCTTACTGGCTTGCTTGCTTCTCCTGGCTTGCTCAGTCTGCTTTCTTATAGAACCCAAGACTACCAGCCCACAGATGGTACTACCCACAAGGGGCCCTTCCCCCTTGATCACTAATTGAGAAAATGCCTTACACTTGGATCTCATGGAGGCATTTTCTCAACCAAAGCTCCTTTCCCTGTGATAACTCCAGCTTCTGTCAAGTTGACACACAAAATTAGCTAGTACAACCCCTATGAATAAAACTGGCCAACCAAACACTGTAGAAGCGAGTGGAAGTCTGTGGCTCAAGATCCCTGCTGGAGGTTTCAGGTGTCTCTGATTCTCACTTGGATAAGCAACTTGCATGAACAGCCCTCACGGTTCCATGTGCCCTGGACTCTGCTCTCTGGGGTCCCTCACTCCCTGAAATTGGCCTTCCAGAACAGAGAAGTTAATGGCTGCTTGTTTTGTGAGCATCTTTCTTAACTACCTTCAACCATAACTTTGTTACCAGGTAGCTCTGGAAGACTGGCGACATGCACCTTGCCAATCGACACTATGCGGCACCTGGACTTACCCAAATGCTGGATTGTTGGCCTCTATGATGTCACTTGCAGCCAACCTGAGAATATGGGGCGCAGGAGGATGCATTTCATGGATGCAGGTGTGCAGGCTCAGATGCAGAGCCTGCTGATCTGCTCCTCTCTTCCAGGTAGGAGGATGTGTGTGAGCTTCCCATTGCCCCAAGCTCTGCTGCTGTGAAGATGAGGTGTGTTTGCAGCTTTACAGTAAGAGGGACTTCTGTATCTCTTGGAGCAACCCCACTGTCTGGAGGGTGAAAGACCAGAAAGGAGGAGGGTGCTGTGGAGGAAAGTTTGCAAAATTAGCTCAGGTTTTATTTAACAATATTCAAATAAATGTATCACAAAGCTTTAATAATGCTTCCAGACATGTCTCTATTTCAGCCTTTTCTGATATGTCACACAAGCCAGTATTAAATCCTCTGCATCTCGGTGACAGAGAAAAATGTGTACTTGCAGTGTGACCATTGTAATGCAAATCTCTGGGGAGGTCAGGAGAGCCCTGGTGTTCATAAGCTCAAAACCTCAAGCCCCTGCGCATTTCCCTTTAAGCTTCCTAACTTATTAAGCCAGCTGTTTATAATAACCCAGGAGACCATGAACATTTACTAAAATATTTCCTTTAGAAAAAAATCAGGGAAAACTAGTTGGCTGCACCAACCAAATTTAAAACCAAATTCAGGAAGATGTGGACAAATACTCAACAAACATTTGCTGTGCCTCTCCCTGTCCCTGACTTCCTTCTGGACTCAGTCCCCCAGTGACAGAACCATTCTAATGAGAAAGACTCATAACTCTAGAATTCTAGACAGCAAGAGAAGAACAGTTAAAATATCATGTTCTGACTGAAACTCAACCAGGAGTGAGCACAAACCCCTAACTAAAGAGGTCATTTAGGGGCTGGAGATGTAGTTCAGTCTGGCTTGCCTAGCATGCATGGAGTCCTAGATTCAATTCCCAGCCCTGTTTAAAACCAGGCCTTGGAGGCATGTGGGTACAGGCATGTCATTTTAGTACTTTGGAGGTGGAAGTAGGAAGATCGTAAAGATGGAAGTTCAAAGTTATGGACACATATCCAATTTGAGGCCAGCCTAGGTTGGATGAGCTCACATTTAAAAATAATAATAATTAATAAAATGTTTAAAAAATATTTGAAAGGTAAAAATATTGAATTGTACCCCCAATCTTGGCCTGCTTTGCATCCTGGCAACTTTAACACTGTTTTTTGTTATTGTCTGCTTTGTTATTTTGTTTTGATGATGTATGTGTGCAAATGCACATGCATGTGCATAGATGTGTGTGGAGGCCAGAGGGGTCATTACTAAAGCACCATATCCTTGCTTTTGGACACAGAGTTTTTCACTGATCTGGAACTTTTCAAGCAGGTTAGTCTTGTTGTCCAGCGAGCTGTAAGGATCAGCTAGTCTCTGCCTTCCCAACACTGAGATTACAAGTATGCACCACCATGCCTAGTGTTTTTACATGAGTTCTGGGATTGGACTTAGGCCCTCACAATTACACAGCAAGGCTTAAATAGTCGTCTTCTGCCAATGGCTTTGAAAGTGAATTGGCAGAGTTTGGTTGAACAGAATATTCCTGTCACTCCTGTCCCTGTGGTCATCACTATTCACCCTTATTATGGTTTATCTAGTGACTAGGAAGCTCAGAAAAGCATGGTGAGTGTTCTTTAGCAATCATCAAGAGAATGACCCTTGTCAGGTTGGGCTTTATACTGACTCCTCTGTGACTCAAGGTGGACACAGCAGGTTCCACAAACCTGTGTAGCCAGTACTCCCCCTCCTCCATGAATACAAGCTTGGCAAGGACCTTCGGCACATCTCTGGCAGATTGGCTGTCAGTTTGGGGTGAGTGTTTTTCAAGCCTGAGAAGTTTCACATAAGTTGTGTTTTACATGTTGGTTTTTCAAAGATGGCAGTAGTCAGTCATTTCTCTGTCTCCTGGAGGTCATTAATCTTGGAACATCTTTCCTCATGCTGATATGGGAATCAAAGGAAAGGGTTCACCTGAGTGGCATAGTTTAAGCAGAAGATTATTCGGTGAAGTATTCTCTCCAAAGGAAAGCTGGAGTAGATTGTTCCAAAAAGAGAAACAGCCAGGTGCTTCTATGTTGTAGATTCAAAGAAGCTTGGAAGAATGTGTATAAGGTGAGATGCATACCCATAGGGTAAGATGAACTACAACCTAATCATGGTAGACCTGATCTCCCTTTTAGTATATTTCTTCCCATTATCCTCTAAAAAGCCTATGGGGAATGGTCAAAACTACGATACAAATGAGAGTAAAGCTAGGGTCCTTTGAGAATGTGGACTCTTCCTTAGTGTGTGGTGACTAGGAAAACCTCCTGTATCTTAGGCTGTGACCTACATGAAGCATTGCAACTACAGCTACAAGGATGTATAACTGCAAGGGGTGTTCTCACTACTGAAAGACAGCTTCAGGTTCTCTATTTCATATTAAACTCTTTGTCCACCCTGCATCACCTACATGGAGTAAGAGTAGCTAGCTTCTTCTAAGACAAAGCATGAAAGACTTTTATCTGTGGAGGGTCCCAGAACCTCTGTGGTGTCTTACCAGTGTCTGGAGTCCTTTCTAAGGTAGCCTCAGATCACCTTGACAGTCCACAAAGCATCCAAAGAACTGTCCCTACCATGTTCCCTAGTGTCAAATACTAGGTAACAATGGCCAAACCAAATAAAGCAGAGAAGATGCAGAGCTCCCGTGGAGCCATGTTTCTTTGGCTATATGAAATTGCATTCACACAACCCTGGCATTCTTACATCTTCCTACACTGTAAGTTCTAGTACATCAATAGATAGTGTGGAAAGAGAAAAGATGGTTGGACTCCCTTATGGCTGGAGATGTAGGGAGATAGCTTCCAGAAGGATGTATTAGAAGGACCAGGAAGATAGCGATCTGGACTTAGGTACCTTTGGTGGAACTTTGGAGTTTCCTGTGGCAGATTCCAGGGTGGGATCCCAGAGAGAAGCAACAGAGAAGCTGATATTGGTTCTCTTGCCCAGTTTGGGGCTTCCTCTTTAAGAATGCCATTCTTGTAGAGCTTTCTGATCCTTCCTTGCCTGAACCTACAGGGGCACTGAGAACTTGTAAGTTGCCTATGCTCAGACAAGTCAATCATTTCCCTATAACCCTGTACTCTGAATCTAGATTGTCCCCCCCCACCCCATCCCTCACGGAAAACTGGTAACGTGTAGTTCAAAGCTACAAGAACATGTTGGAAGGGTGCTTTGGGGGTGAATTGCACCAAGAAGCACTGTAGGCGCAATGTGAGCTCATTCCCACACTAAAAGGAAAGAGATTTAATATCTCCATCCTTTCCAAGCTCCAGGCTAAAGTTAGAAGCTCACCATGGCCATGGGCCTCCTCCAGTGTACCTGCCAACACACAGTGACTAGTGTCCAGCCAAGAAAACTGTCTTCACCGGGCAGTGGTGGTGCATGCCTTTAATCCCAGCACTTGGGAGGCAGAGGCAGGTGGATTTCTGAGTTCGAGGCCAGCCTGGTCTACAGAGTGAGTTCCAGGACAGCCAGGGCTACACAGAGAAACCCTGTCTAGAAAAAAACCAAAAACTAAAAACCAAAAAAAGAAAGAAAGAAAGAAAGAAAGAAGGAAGGAAGGAAGGAAGGAAGGAAGGAAGGAAGGAAGGAAGGAAGGAAGGAAGGAAAGAAAGAAAGAAAGAAAGAAAGAAAGAAAGAAAGAAAGAAAGAAAGAAAGAAAGAAAGAAAACTGTCTTTACTAAAGCTCTCTGGAACATGAACTTGGTCTCAGCTTTCACAGTGAACCCTCCCTGGATCTCAAGACTTGGTGTAATGCTCATATTCAGAACATTCTGGAGACACTGTACCCTGCTTCCTATACTTACAGACACACTCAGGAGAATCATGTGGACTGACCTCAGGCATCTTCCCAGTAAAGAGATGGGATATAGGTATCCAACCTTTGCTTATATCTCATGGTTTTAGGAAAGGTATCATGTGGCTCTGTGAGTTTCTCCAGATAGAATAAGTAACTGAACAGTTCAGTACATGGTTTACTGGATTGTTGGGGCCCATATAGTTTACAGTTCCTTTCTCAAGTACAAACCCTAACCCAGATGTGGCCCCATGACAGCAGAAAACTGCAGGTATGAGATAAAGCCTAGAAGGTATGTGCCTCAGGGCAAAATGAGGACCTAAGGCTAGGGAAGTGCAAAAGGAAGAATTCAGATAAGGGGTCTAAGATTCAGCTTGCTCAAACACTGCTTGCAGTGCTTTCTCAAGTAGCCTAGCCAAACAATATATAAACAGGAGACAGAAAATAAAATTGGCCATTCTTAAAGTGAACCCAGAGTCTTGTATCTGTCTCTACCATTACCCTCTTCTCCAGGTATCTTGAAACTTATGGCTGCACTGACCAGGGCACTGGATAATTAATTACAAACTGGGGTAAGAATAAGATGGAGAACAAAAGATAAACTACAAAATAGGCAAGCACCACATTCTTCCAAGATGCCTGTCTACTGATCTGTGGCAGACCCTGGTTTCAATCAGAAGAGAGTAAGAACCACATGAGAGACATGTAACATCATTGCTAAAGACACAAAGGGTTTCAGCATGTTAATCACCAAGTCAAAGCAAATTAACAAACAAGGTGAAGTTTCTGTTTCTCTTCTTTAATTTGGTTTATTTTGACAAAAATCAAATTCTGGATTCTCTACAGCTTTTTAACAGGATGGATAGCTCAAATTTAACTGCTGTTTTGCTTTATGAAGCACCATGGTACCAAGAATTCTGGTGCTTCAAGAAAATTGGTTCTGTCCCTCGGGTGCCTGGTCACTCTCAACCCTGTTCTCAACCCCCATTGTGGTCCTCTATTCTATAAATGCTGCCTTAAAGCATGTCTTCCCAGGACCTTGGACCCTGAGTACCTGAGCCCTGGTCCCCTGGGCTTTTGTTCTGGCTTCTCATCTGGACAGTATGACCTTACCTTTGGTTTCTCAAACTCCCAGTCTTCCCAGGTATAAGACTTTGGGGCTTGTCCCAATACCACAAGCAGCTCAGGAAGAAACTTTCTACAAATCTCATCCTCAGAATCAACCTCCTTATTTGGAAAGACCTTAAAGCCTAGCCAACCTTTAACATAAAGGTAGTTCTCAGCCTTCCTAATACTGTGACACTTTAATACAGCTCATGTTGTGGTGACCCCAACCATAAAATTATGTTATTGTTACTTTATAACTGTAATTTTGTTCTGGTTAGGAACTGTAGTGTAAATATCTGATATGTAGGATATCTGATATGTGACCCCTGTGCAAAGGTTCTTTGACACCCCCCCCCCAAAGGGGTCACAACCCTGAGAACCACTGCTTTATAGCAATGCCACATACTCTTGTCTCACAGGCAGTTACACAGTTACTAGTGGATATTTATTTCCATGGTGCTACAGATTCGTGAGATGGAGCTGATCACAGTAAGGTCTCTATGACCTCCATTCTCATCCTCTCTCTGTTCCAGAAGGTTCCAGCACAATGATCTCCATCATCTCATCTGTACCAGGCAGACTGTTTTCTGGGAAGATGTACCCTTCACAGCCAGAGCCTCATTAGAACTCTGTCCCCACCCTATTTCAGTGGCCCTACCTGTTTACACTCCTACCTAAAAACTCCTAGAAGATATACATATCTTCTCTTCACAACTTCCCTGCCCCAGCACTACCCTTGCTAACTGCATTTCTCAGAGGCTAGGCTTGCCTGAAGAGACCCTGCACAAGTGCTCCAGCATCTTGGCCATCAAACCTCCAGTGTCCATAAACTTGCCTGCTCCCATGAGGAACCACATTCCACTTGGTCCTTCATTAACCTTTTAGGTGCCATCATCCTGGTGCTGAGAGACCTCTCTGATATTAGTTAAGAGCTGAGTCATCAGAGTTTGAGAAGGTAAAATCATTGAAGCTCACACTCGAACTTTCCATGAAATTTGCATACTATATGCTTCCTTTTCTTTTATGCTAAAATTCTCAGTCTGAATGACATCATTATAGATTCTCACAGGCTGTGTCCACAACACACACAAATACCCAAAGCATCTCCTTTTTGGTTACTTTGAGTTCTTTCATGTGTTCTTTAAACAGATTATAGTCAGAGTGATTGAACTTCAAAGGATCATCCCAAACTCACTTGAGGTGGCCCTCCCTAGAATGCTGATTGGCTGTCTGTAATTTACCTGCCTGAATTTTCTCTTACTCACCTGTAGCCAGGATGCTGATCCAGGAAGTCTTAAGGTGGTATCCCTTACCCTTGCTGCTGACTCCAACTTGAATCACAAGTGCTACTGAAGACTGCTTCATATCCAAAGATGAGCCTCTTATATAGACCTACAGAGCAGCCCTGCAAGATGGAGACAGTCACCACAGGCACTCATGTTCACAGCACTCCCTTTAAAGTATCACACAGAACATCCAGTATTTCCTCTTCACCCAGCACACTGGTTCCCAGCGTCTCCTTTATTCTGAGGAGTTCGGATCAGCCAGCA
The DNA here is from genome assembly GCA_028551405.1 of Uromys caudimaculatus. Classification (NCBI taxonomy): domain Eukaryota; kingdom Metazoa; phylum Chordata; class Mammalia; order Rodentia; family Muridae; genus Uromys; species Uromys caudimaculatus. The sequence continues at coordinate 1,574,562 of CM052716.1, forward strand.
TATTATCTAGGGCTCTGTGACCTTGGGGATTCTCTTATTTGAAAGCTGTCTCTGGCATGCCTCGGCTGTCTCAAATCTTCTATGAGGTTAATTGAAAGATGGTCCCAGAGGAGCCTGCTTGTAAGGAGCGGTTAGAGTATTCGCCATTACAAGATGGCGCTGACTTCCACTGTCACTCTGAGGAAACTTGTGGATAGCGCGGGGTGGCTCGCCCGAAGCGCCTGCGCATTATGGGTGTACATGACTAATCACCGCCCACTCCCGGGGCGCGCCAACCAGTGGAGGACACGTTGCCTCAGGGCTATATAAGCAGCGCCATTCTGGGGCCCCGGGGTCTTCCTCTTTTCATCATGCAATAAACGCATTGC
>CM052716.1:1575429-1653469 GCA_028551405.1 Uromys caudimaculatus
GGGGGAGGGGACACGGGGTTTCCAAAGAAAAGGGGAATCATCAGAAATGTAAATAAAGTATCAAAAAAAAATAAAAAAAATAAAAAAATAAAAAAAAGAGAATCTATTCCATGCCTCTGCTGAGCCCCTGGTTCTCACTTACAGGTCCTCTGTTCTTCCCTGGGATGCAGACCACTTTTCTCATTTATATGGGCTTCCCATGCTCCAAAGATACATTCTGCTTGCCTGTATGACCATCCTCTTCCTTGAGGCCCCTTCCCACATATGGTCTTCACACCTCTGAGTTCTTCAGAACTTCATCAGAGATTGCTTTCCACCTGTCTGACCAGTACATAGATCTACAAGTGGAACAACCTGGATCTCACCCTGTGCTCTCAATGCTAATGACAGAGCATGTGCCACCAAACACAGAATTTGGTGAAGCATGGTTTGGTTTTAATTGAATCAGCTTGATCCTTGGCTCATGGATCTCACTTGGAATGAACAACATCTCCCTGGGCTAAAACACTTGGTAGAGTGTACAGTGGCCTTTGGTACAACAGGTGTTCAGGAAAGAAAAATCTTTCACGTAATCATGAATGATTTGTTACATAGACATCCAAGTTTTGAGTTTCTGCAGCCACTAACCCCTATGGGTCTAGAAGCTATTTGCCAGTCACCTCCATAGGTTGCCACCAAGCTGGGACTGCTAGCCCTTCAGCTCATCTGCTGTTGGTTGTATTTTCCTACCCTGTACTCCTGGAGGACAGCCTCACAGGCAATGATTATGTGTACTGGGTCCCATCTGAGCTCCTGGAGCATTCAAGGGCTGGAAGCCTATATAGATCCTGTGTAAAGATGGGCTCCCAAATATAGATGAGATTCATTAGTGTGGGCAGCTGATGAGCCTCCGTATGCTCTGGAAGATAATGATGAAAGTTCCACTCTACTTCTTGGGAACAAAGGCAAATAGTCCTCTGCATTCCTTGTCACAATGGTCAGACACACACTTGATGGTAATTGAGGCCCAGAGTGCTCCATTGTTTCCATTTTCCTAACACATACATTGTAAGGGAGATACGTGTGGCCACTCCTCATATTTCCTACTCAGGGTAATAGAACCCCCTCCATGGTATTGCATGGTAATGATATTGTTCTATGCAGTAGGAACAGCCACAACAGGCTCTTGGATATCCAATAGCATGTCAGCTATGAGACAGGAATGAAAGAATATGCTTGGGACAAAGGAGTTGTCACTTTCCACTTGGGTTGTTTCTTCACTGACAGTACCAAAGACACCATCCCTTTGAGTACAGACTGTGTTGGGAAAACGCAACAGAGCTGGCAGGCTTCTCTAGCCCAGCCCCTCTCCTAGCAGCCTCTGATGTCTCTCCAGCCTGCATCTCCTGCCTGGATGAAACAGATGACTTTACTGGGCTAGCTCCCATCTCAGCAGTCAGGAGCAGCAGTGACTGATTGGCTGAAACACGAGGATTAATGGGTATTTATATTTCATTAAATTTTATGCTCACTGGAGAATAATGTATCACTTGCAGATATTGAAACATATGTCAACCCTATCCACTTACATATAATTCAATTTGACTTAAATGCATTGATCAAACTTTATTAAAGTCCAATATATCTTCCAAAAAAGCCTGCTAATGCTGGATTGTCCCTTCAGAGTCACTGATGAAAGGGGGAGGGAGTGATTGTGCTCTGATTCTACTTGTGCTATTTTGGGAGGGAAGAGACTGATGCGGACAGAATACTCATCACTAAGTGGCCAGAGCTGCATAAAAAGCTTGCAAGTGTGATCACCAACGCAAGTTTCTAAGCAGGAACCCATACTATAACGGCTCCAGAGAGAGTCAGACCCAAAGGGGAGAGGTCACTGGGAATGTCTCCTGGAAACAAGCGACAGAGATGCAGTGCTTTCACACCTGCTCATGCACAAACCTCACGGTGAACTGCGCATTGCTGATGCTGGCCAGGAAGAATGTAGATGCCCCTGCCAGGTTTGGTGCTAGTAATTGCAAGATGGGAGACGCCTATCTCTTTGGTGCAGCACTAGGCTCTGTACCTCTCTACCTGCCTTCCTTCCCCTGTACCTACAAAACAAAAGAAATAATACTTGCTGTAGCACAGCATCCCTAGACTGGTGGTGACAGGAGCAGGGTTTAGCTTCTGGACTGCACTAGAAAATTTAGTAAGGCAAACCAAATAGTGAACCCCCTCATTATATTAGATAATTTTTAGTCTCATAAGGAAATAGACTTTCTAACTACTGGACGCTGTGTATGTGTTGGAAGTATATGCATGTATTCCTAATAGATTGCAAGAGTTGATGTTAAAATATTGTTGCCTAAGTCCTGGCATGATGACACATTATATACCTATAATCTTAGTACTTGGAAGGCTGAGGCAGGAGTACCACACCTGATTAGGCTATCCTGGGCTATGGAGTGAGAAAGCACATTGTCACCTAGATTGATTTTTGAGGCTATCCTGAGATATAGGATGAGAAAACACATTGTCTCCTAGATTGATTTTTTTGAGTCTATCCTGGGCTATAGAGTGAGAAAGCACATTGTTGCCTTGATTGATTTGACACAAAGAGGATCTCTGTATATTTCCATAGAAATGGTCCTCATCCATGGGGAGGGAGCAGTAAGGCAGTAGGTCTTTGCCCAACACCCCTGCAGTATGCTGCTCAGTCACAACAGACTGGGTTGCAGATCAGGCCCTGGCACATCATGTGAGAATGAAAGGCAAATTCTGTTACCATCCAAGAGGAGACAGTCCTACAATCATTCAGGACAACTTAGCACTGTACTGGATCAACAGTATCTAAACTACAGCAGACTTGGCTGCTGTGGGTAAAGACAGGAGCAGATCCTAAGGCTGACCAAAGAGGACCCACCTGTCTCCTACCTTCTCCATTGCCGAAAGTGGGAAGACCAGAATCCACTGGCAGGACCAAGCAACTGAGACATGGTACATTTAGCTGGAAACACACTGAGGTGAGGCACCAGCGGAAAGCACAGCTGACATACACTTGAGACAGCAGATGAGCTCACTCCCTTCCTATCAGTCCCTAGACACCTGACATTTGGCTCTGATGCAGGGGTCAAGCACAGAGGACTCTCCTAGGCCCTTTACCTGCTTCTGGCCCAGTAGGCACAAGCTGTTCCTGCTATGTACATTCTGGGAAGGGGCAGTACACATTGCTCCCTACTGCCCACCCTTAACTAAAGGTGGAAGTCATGGAGGGAGGCCCTGTATGATTTCTGGCTCTGCTCCTACATGCCAGTCTTTGCTGGATTCTCAATGTTTTCTGTGGCTCCTGCATACATCTTTAGCTAATATCCATTTTTTTTTTGACTCTTGTCACTGCACTTGAACATACCAAGTAGCCATACCTTCTCACTCTCTGTGACCCCCTGGACTTTGAAGCACCTAGGGGCTCAGCTTCTACATGGCTTAGTCACTAAGATTTGGTTAAGGTGGTAGGTCACAATTCTTATTGGTAGGCTTTGCACTGCTCTCTGAGGGACCCAAGTGTATGACACCATTTAGGTGTTAGGGGCTCTTAGCCATTTAACAAAAATAAGTAGGTCCAATTGTGACTATGAACAAGAACCTTTCATATTTCTTAGTTGTTAGGAATGCAATCTGCCTAGACTTAAGTCTCCTACTTTCTCCTAGAATTTACTGGGAAGCACCACAGACACTTCCACAGAGTCAACATTCCTGGGACATCACTCAGCTTTCCTTCTTGAATAATATGTAGGATATGTAGAAAGAAAGTCAACAGAGGAAAGAGGAAGTGAGCAAACAAAATCTTCTTGAGAACAACCCAGTTGTCTTTGTTCTTTCCCGTTGACTTTACCACCAACCTCCAAAACAAACAGTGCAGATCCCTTGCTCAGCAAGCTCTTGAGATGGCAAATTATTGCAGGTTAGAGTGAGACCTGGGATGCTAGATGGTGATATGAGTGGATAGATAGAGGGATTGATGGAGGGAAGGAGAGAGGAAAGGGGTGATGAATAGATGAAAGAATACAGGGATTGTAGATGGATGGATAGATAGATAGATAGATAGATAGATAGATAGATAGATAGATAGATAGATAGATAGATAGATATAGAGATGGATGAAATAATAGGTAGATAGATTCATGAAAAGAAGAATGAGCGGGGATGGAAGGATGGAAAGAGGGAAGGAGAGATAGGTGAGTAGATGGGAGGATGAATGGATGGACAATGAATGAAAGAATGTGGTAAAGGGATAGATGAATAGATGAATGGACAGATTTGATAGAGGGACTATGAATGAACAAATGTGGTAAAGGGATAGATGAATGAATGAATGAATGAATGAATGAATGAATGAATGAATGAATGAAGAGTTGAAGGGATGGCTGCCTGGTTGGAGGCATAGTGGCAGGAAGCAGCAACACCATGCATGTGAAGATGCCGGATGTAATTGCATTTTCTTTTACTCCTTGACACATGGAGAACAATAGGAACATGGCCTATTGTCAAAGGTTGAGGGGTTTTTGAGGGTTTCAGGGATGATGGTGGGTGCTGGCCACAGCTCTGTTCAGAGAAAAACCATCAGTGCACATGGCTAGCTAGGAGAAAGGGACAGTTTATGAGGTGGGACATTCAAAAGGTTCTTAAATGACATGGTAGCCACATTTCTGTGCTTTTCTTGATCCCATGACTCAAAGCAGCCCAAAATCTGGGCAAAGGTGCTGCCCCATGATGTTGTGTAGGATGGCTGTGGTGTGTCTTGGAAAGGAATCCTGTCAGATGGCCATCTTTGAGTCTGAGCTCACTGCTCATCACAGCTAAACACTGGTGAGCCAATGCTGATGATAAACCAGGTCTTTATTTAGAAACATGTAGGAAGGCAGTTCATGTGCTCAGGCAATGTAACCCAGAAGCTTGTGCAAACCTGGTCTGAATGCTCCTGTGAGCAGTTACCTAGTGTTCTCTGACTTACTGTTCACAGGACTGCAGGACAGAGTTTCAGTGAACAAGAGGGTTCTGGAGTTTTCTGAACCTGGTCTATGGATGACAGCACTCAAATCATTGGTACATAAGATGTCATGCCTCTGCCCTCAAACTTGGCACTTATTCAACTAACTGGAGAGAGAGAGAGAGAGAGAGAGAAAGAGAGAGAGAGAGAGAGAGAGGAAGAAGAAGAAGAGGAGGAGGAAGAGGAGGAGGAGGAGAAGGAGGGAGGGGAGGGGAAAAGAAAAGAAAAGAAAAGAAAAGAAAAGAAAAGAAAAGAAAAGAAAAGAAAAGAAAAGAAAAGAAAAGAAAAGAAAAGAAGCAAGGTCCCTGACTCCTGCAGAGGAGATTTTCTCACTTGGGATAGTCTGTGCAGTTCAGATCAGCATGGCCCTGACAGCAGAGTCCTTAGGGAATCTCTGGCTCATGTATCATTTCCAGGGCATCAAGGAGCCAGCTAGGATATTTTATTAGAAACAAAACCACCAAAGTCAATGTGCTCTGAAGTTGTATAAAATCCCCCCATTTCATTCAAAGAGGCTCCATATTACCCATAAGTCCCACTTCACCCCTAGTCCCACCTCAAAGGGACTTCCCAGAGTTCCAAGTATGTGGCCAGACAGTGGATGCTGTGGTTAAGAGCTTGTTTCTGGGGTCTCCCTTTCTCATGAGGCCCTAGCATGTGACCTCAACAGTTTGTACACCCTGGTGGTGGTATACTTCCTTTATCTACAGGGTAGAGATATTAACTGTTCACCTTCTGTGAGTGAAATCCTCTGGAGACTCAAAGATCCCAAGTGTGCGATTTGCTTTAACACCATACCTGGCAGGCTTTTCCTGATTGTGTCTGAGTCTGGACTGTTGAAACAGATAGAGAAGAGCAATGGAAGCTGGAACTCAGACTCTGAACAGAGCTGGTGGAAATGGTAGGTGTGGTAGGCTGTAGCTATAAGCTTCTCCATGTGAGCTTATGATAGGGTGTCTGTCCCTACTCATCCTTGGGCTGGAGAGCTTATATAGGCAGAGTGGCCTCAGTGGATCCAGAAGGAAACACCCCTAGCTTATGTTCTATCTCAAACTACCGAGTCCTAGCCGAGTCCAGACTCAGAGATGGATGGCTTTATGGAGGTCCTCTGACAATAAAAAGCCAAAAATCAATGGGAAATCCCCTGGAGAATGCAGAAGTCTGTATATTGAGAATTACATTTATTCTTTAAGTCTCCAGAGAGGCGGCCAGAGCTTGGAGAAGTCTTAGTACTTGTGTTTTGAGCCATTTGCAGAGCGATTACAGTCCCTGCAGGCCTCCAGGAGCATTGCAGATGAAGCTGATTCCACCATGCACCCCCTTTTCTGAAGAGCTACCATGACCCCAACTAGCCTATCGAAAGCTCTGAACCCAACAAGACCCTGGATGCCACAGTCCCCATGGGAGCCTATGTAGTACAGGCACTGGAGCCACTCAAGGACAACCTAGGGACTCGCAGATTCAACTAGCTAGTATCTGTGAACTGCAGGCAAAGTCTCAATCATGACCTGTATTACCATGAGGAGTCAGATACAGCCTTGGCTTTCCATGTCTGGTGAGAAACAACCTAAATTTCCTAAATGTTTCCTAAAAGCATGAAGGAATGTGCAGGGCTGTCTGGCCCGAGAATCTCCCCCCTGAGGCTTGCTTTCCCTCTTGTCAGTCCATCTGTATCCTCTCATCAAATTTCCATCCCAACTCTGGGCAAATAGTCTTATGAGGTTATGTAACATTTCAGTCCTGGCCATTGGGTCCACTGCTATCCAGGAGAGATGCACCACACACGTCCATACTGTCTCTCAGAACAGTCCTCAACTGAAACTAGTCTATATCTACTGTGACATCACAAGCTAAAAAGCCAAGTTTTGGTTTTGTGGTACTTCTAACAGTTGGAACAAGTGACTCTTGCCTTCTCTTGGGACTCTTTTTCTTCCTATTGGATTGTCTTGTCCACCCTTGATGAGGACTTTCCCCTTGTCTTATTATATCTTGTTCTGTCCTGATTGGTTGTTGTCTTTTGAATATCATCTCTTGAAGGCCTGATTTTTTTTTTTCAGAAGAGAAAATAAAGGGGGAATCAAATCTTGGAGGACAGTAGACATTGGGAGAAGTTGAATAGAATGCAGGAGAGAGAAACTGTGATAGGGATATATTGTATATAAGAGGAATCTATTTTTAATAAAAAAATAATAATAACAAACAAAAAAGAAGCCAAGTTTTCAGCAGGGTTTGGCCATATGTGATGCTACCCAAGGTCCTATGTACTTTAGTAATGGTTTACCAGGGGCTTGTTCCAGGATCACTCAACTTACTGGAGTCATATGCCCTGAGCCTCCAGGGGGATACTGGAATGAGATTCCTACAAATGCTACACTCGATTCTGTGTCTTGGAGCTTTGCAGTGATGACTTGGCTTCATGTACCTGTCCTAAGTTTGTTAACTTACACGGGAACATGAAGTCCTTCCTAGGATACTGGTCAGAAGTGACATAAACAAGGTCTCAGAAAGAGAACCCCTCGGCCATTGCCTGAGTCCCTCCCACCATCCCCAGTGGGTGTAGCATATGGTACAGCAGCTGGGGACCAGCATGGAGCACCGGATAACGAGGCCCCTTTGAATCATTAAGTAGCCTCACAAAGGAGTCCTTCCAGGACTCCATGCTGTATTTAAGCCTATGAGTCAATTAATACTTAAAAGGTAGAGTGGGCCTCAGCCATGAGCATCAGAAGGCATAGTTGAATGAGCAGTCAAGTTAGGGTGACCTGCCTGGGAAGACAAGGTCTGGGAACCACCCACATCATTGAGTCAGATAGCTTATGCCACCCCAAGCCGCAGAGGGCTTCTCTTCACACAGCCAAGGAACTCAAACACACACAACGCAGACCTGGACTCTATAGATTTGGGTGGTAATAGAACAGCCTGAGTCATAGGATGCTCATGGTCCATCTCAAGGAGGTAGAATGCAGGAAGGAGAAATTGAGAAAATGTCCATCTCAAAACGCAGGCAGAAAGAGTACACAGATGATAGGTTAGTGAGAAGGGGGTACTTTGTGAAGACCAGGTTGTCCCTTCACTCTTGGCTCACGTTATAGGAAAAATGGTACAGTTCAGGATGGTTCTTCTGGGGTGGACAGAAACATAGATAGTGCCAGGATCTGCCTAACCTTTCCCATGCTTACAGGATGCAGGGATCATGTGTGAGGTCCCAGCTTTGATTTGTGTGGACTGGATCTGGATAAGAATACACCTTGCACACCTGTAGCCTCCATCCAGCTCTGATGATTGAGACCAAAGCCTTTACGTCCACCACAGACAGTTTTGTGTTACACCCTCTTTATTGCAAGGATCAACAGTTAAGTTTCAACAATATATCTGTCTGGCCTAGGTGAGGACCAGAGGTTTGGCCCATCCCTTTCTTCTTATCTCTCACACTTTTCTCAAAATTGTGGTACCACAACCACAACCTACACCAGTGTCCCCAGCACATACACTCACATGCAAGGGCACATAGCTCTCACACACAGCCACCCCCCCTCCCCCAAGCACACACACTGGCATTCACAGGCATACCGGTGCCTAGTCACTAGTCACTTACATGCATACACACACACACACACACACACACACACACACACACACACACACACGGGAAAGGAACACTGAGGCCACAGAGGAGGCCACTTCTCACTGCAGGCGTTTTGCGCTTGGGCTATTGTTGCTCATTCTCTTCAGTTTTGACTTAAGCAAATCAGCAGCAGGGTCCAAGAAGGACAAGGCTCTGGGGTTTTGTCCACTTCACCAGGCTCTCAGGAATCACCTGAGAGTGGGAACTCAGAGCAGTTGTCTGAGGGACTGCTCTTCCTACATGGTCATGTGAGGAACCCAAGTCCAGCCTAGCCTAGAACCAGGCTGCCTCACTGCACTGCATGGAACTAAAGACTACCTGTCTCACTTTGAAGTACTGAGTCCCTCTCACCTTAGTTCCAGACAACCTGAAATCCAGCTTTCCCAGTACTAAACTACACGAATAGTCACATTTATCATTTAAAATGTCTATGCAGGGACAGAGCTGGCTGAGCTGGGTGGCCTCCCTGTCCCCTGCACATACACAGTGGCTGCTCAGTGATCAGTTGGCAGCTAGTATGATTCACAGGATACTACCATTCACATGACTAGCTTAGCAGGCAGCTGGGAGACTCAGCTGGCACATTTGACCTGAGCACAAATGTGAGTCTTGGGTGGTCAGCCCCTAAATTATTGGATGTCCAAGCTGGGTGGTGGTGTGCACCTTTAATCCCAGCACTTGGGAGGCAGAAGCAGGTGGATCTCTGTGAGTTCCAGGACAACCTGGTCTACAGAGCAAGTTCCAGAACAGCAAGGCTACAGAGAGAAACCCTATCTCAACAAACAAACAAACAAACAAAAAAACAAAAAACCCCACAAACCAAAACAACAAAAATGAACAAAAAACCAAACCAAAAAACCCAACAACAACAACAAAACAACAACAACAACAACAACAAAATAATCAATCAACCAACCAAAACCTCACTGGATTTCCAACATGGAGACTCTAAGGGGTAGACTATTCTTTGAGTCTCCCCACCTTTCCAAAACCCACCTAGACCCACATTCCTAGGGAGTGAGCTAGGGAATTGTTTCCACCTCACAGCTACAGCATGTGTCCAGTTCTTGTGGAGTCTTTCAGGGTGCCCACGATCTCTTTCAAAATAAGACAAAGTCCTAGTGATGGCACCCGCTGAGCTATGACAGATTCTAGTCACTGAGGGTCTGGAAAGCAGTCAGAGATTTTGCTGTTCCAAACAGTTTGGCTGCTGATGCCAGGAACCTGGGTGAGAGTTTTCAGAAATGAAAAAGTGACTGATGAGTTCACTCTCCACTTTTTATAGTCTTGATACACATAGATCCTGAGGCAGGAGGCTCACCCTGACATGCAGGAAGGGAACCTTAGACACCAGGCAAAGCCCAACACAGTGTTTACTGTGGTTCAGGATTTCCAAACCATCGCCTTTAGTGCTGACTGAGGGAGAAGCCCAGGCATGGTGTGGGGTGTGGGATGTAGGGTGTGTATATGTGTCCCAAGCCACTGTGTATGTTTGGGCCACATGTGTGGTGGACTGGGTCCTGGTTTGTGGTACAGTCTGCAGGGTGCTGGGTGGGTGGTGGTGTGGCCTGTTTCCATCTTTGAAAGCTCATAGGTTCATGAGGTGCTGTCAGGCAGGTGTGCCAAGCAGGTGTCTAGGTTTTCTGGCTCTTACAATAATTAGAAGAGTATGCAGCTGCTTTCTGTAAACTCTGGCTCCAAGTGAGTTCACTTTAGTTAGAAACTACTTCTAGAAGCAGGAGGCTGCAGAGAAAAACCTCCGGTTTGTTTGTTTTACATTTTCACAACAATAGAGGGCAGGAGTCTCTAACTGATTCAGGAGGCTTGGGAGCAATTCCCTCTTAATTCAAGGATGTTTTTCTATCAGTCAGTCTCTGGTTCACAATGGCTTTGTGGAGCTGGGTTTTCAGCAGGATTGCCAAGGTCATTTGCAAAATCGCATTTCTTAAGGGTTTGTAGACATTAAGCAGCAAAGTGAGTTAAACTGTCTTCATATTTCCAACTCTGTTTTTGTTAACTCACGGGTGGGAAAGTGGTGCAGTTGCCTGAGTTGTTTTAATCTCTCTCTAAAATTAAAACAAAACAGACAACAGACAAATGAGTACACAGACAGTAAATCTAAACCTAAATAAGAATTCTTATAGGCATCTGTCACATTTGAACGTGACGACAATGTTAAGGCATGACTAGTGACTTCCACACTGATCCTGTGTTCTGTCTCACATATGATCTCCACACATGGCGAGACCAGGTTTTTCCAGCTGCACAGAGGTGAAACCTATCTCGGGATCTGAGACCCCACTTACCAACCTAGGCTGGAGAGTGGAGGAGAAAAGGCCTGGGTCAGAGAGTAGCCAAGTTTAAGTCATGCTCTATGTAGCCGTGCTTGCACTGAAGATAAGGTTCCAGACAAGAAGGAAGTCACACCCTGTTCTTCCTCTAGCCGCTTCCATCCATGGCTGAGTGCTATCAGGATCAGTGACTACCTGGTAGCTGTGGGGTCAGGTCGGTGATTGTCAGTCTTGGGGTCTGTGCTTCCCTGGCCTCTTCTCCCTGGCTACAGGGTCTCCCACCTCAGTGCGACAGCTCTAAAGTCCCAAGATCCTGTTCACTGAGCCCCACTGAGTACTGCTGCCCTAAGGTGACCTCCTTGCCTCCTGTCACGCCTGGAACTGCGACCATGTACATTCTATAAGCTCAGGAATCGAAGTCTGTTCTCCGAATTTCCCTTTCTGCCCTTTCCCAGAAAACGAAGGCTTTCACCGGCTGACGCTGCCAGAGATTACCAGCTATTGTCGGTGAGAACGGGGCATTTGTAACCTCTACTCAGCAGACTTCACATTGCACCTGTCTCTGTCTGTGGAGTCCTTGAAAGACGCCCACATCCCTCCGCCGCCGCGAACCTGGATTATTTCACAACACCTCGCCAGCTGTCGCAGGTACAAACTACCTGGATATTTAGATACCAGAGTATCTAATAGGCCGCTATCAATCTTTTATAGAGAGAGAATACATAAATTATAAACAAATATGTCCTTTGGTCTGGTCGAACAGCACACCGATCAAAGAGACACAATGGCAGTGCATTTGCTTCCGCGGGCGCCTTATTCCCCAGCTCGCGGCTGCGCTGATGGACAGCCGGGGAGCTGTCGGCTTTTGTTCATTTGTCACAGTACACTTACCTCCTGTGGTTTTAAGTAATCAATATGGGAGCTGAAATCACCTACTGCTACGTCCGCTACCTCCTATTTTGTCCACTCATAAATTATGGATCGCTGCACAACATCAAGTCTACAATTTCGATTGCATTTGCTAATCATTGATCAATAATTCAGAAGCTGCGCCTCCTTCAAGGGTCCTGCTCTCCTACCGCATCTGGCACTGGCTGACAGCAAGTGAGGGAGTCCCTTATCACAAAGAGCAGTGGAGAAAACAACTTGTTTAAAGTCGCTCCTGAGCCTTCCTCTTCATGTTTCTGATGAGGGTGACTGTTTATATTTGGTGCCTCCCTCTGGCTTGTGAGTCTTAATGACTGTCTTGAAGTCCCTGCAGTGGCCTGTGTGGTGGTCTGGGAAGGCTTCTTTCTGTTAGGTTGTGTGTGTGTGTGTGTGTGTGTGTGTGTGTGTGTGTGTGTGTGTGTGTGTGCGCGCGCGCGCGCGCGCGCGCGCCAGGTCTCATGGGGCAGTGTTGTGTCCACACAGTGGACTCTCAGACTTACAGGCATAAGTCACAGATTCATAGAAGACTGCCCTTGAGCAAAGTCCTTGGAAGGATGCTTTCCAGAGTCTGGCTCCTTCAGGCTCCACAGTTAGCTCTCTTTCCGTTGGTTTTAAGGTACGCTGCTTCATCCTGCTTGTGGTGTCAGTCTGAGCAAAGTCAAAAATAACAATATATTCACAAAGCACCCTGCCTTTGGATGGAAGAAATCCTTTTATCTCAGCCACTTTGAGGACAAGGTGGAGCCCTGCCCCCTTGCACAAGCAGCTGGCTGAATGCTGCTACTGATGCAGATGGGGGGGAGGGGGAAGCGGGCATTCAGTACAGAGCAGGGTGCAGGGCAGAAGCAATCCAGAGCTAGGGTTTCTGGAAAGCCTTCTGTACAAAAGGAAGGATGCTGCGGAGGTTGCCTGGTCTGGGCACAGCCCCTTGCCCCCCTTGGAAGGAGCAAAAGGGCAAGGGGAGACCCTTTGTGGGCTCCCAGGGCTCAGGCTGCCTCTTTTGCTGCTTGCTGGATGCTCTCCTGCAGCCTGCCTTCTATAGAGGCCTGGCCTCACCCATTGTCAGCGCCCTGCAGGAGGGCAGCAGCCAAGAGGCTCTCAATAACTTTAACTTTCAAAAAGTGGGGAAAAAAGAGCAGCAGGAAGGGCCAGAGAAGAGGACAGAAGGAAAAGGTTTAAGACAATCTGTGGCAAGATGCAAAGCTGGCAGGACAGGAGTGGGTGATGGGGGGAGGGGGAGACAAAACTTTCCCTTTAAGGAGAAAAAGAAAAGGAAAGAATAGAAAGGGGCTTTTAATCTTTAGTGAACTTATGAGAACGTGGGGGAAAGCAAAGACCTAAGAAAAGGCAACTGTCATCCAAGAGTACCATCAGCTAAAGCCGCCCTAGACCTGCTGCCCGCCTCTACTGCCTCCACATACCGGATTACACAGGCCCCAGGCGAGCACCCTACTTCTCTTATTTCGCGTTTTAAGCCTGCAGGTGACCTGGGCGGTCTCCGAGAGCCAGACTGTGGGGAAACTGAGGCAAGCAGTTTCTGGAACCGGAGCTGGAAGAGGGGAAGCCCGAGCAGGTGCACCGAAGGTGAGGCACACATCTTACACCCACACAGAGCCTCTCCTTCCCCAGACTCACTGGCACAGGATGTGAGCACACAGAGGATAGGGCTGATGGAGAAATGGTCCAGGTGGTGCTGGTAAATGTCTCCTGCAGTCACCCTGGCCTGTCAGTCACTGCAGAATGCATGGATCACTGTATAGAACTGCCATATGCCTCCAACCAGCCCCAGCCTGACCTAAAGTCCTTCCAAGTATTATGCAAAGGTTCAAACCATAACAGCTCATGGCTCAGCTCCTCTCATAAAGACTTGTAGTCCTCAAGACCACAGAGAACCCTCAATATAGACTCTAGACACCAGAGATTGCTGGCCAGGACAAGTGGGACAATGGTTTGACCTGAGCTGCAGAACTCAAGCCCCAGAGTTTCCCTGGAGGGGTCCTCCCGACAACAGCCTCTGAGAGGAGGAGTGATTTATTCCATCACATCTGAAAAATAGAAGTCAAGGGCATTTTTCTTCTGGCTTAGGCCTTTAAGGCCGGCTGGTCACAGAAGACAATCGTCTAGTAAATCAGTCATTCATTTGTCACTGTAACAAAATGCCTGACAGAAACAACTTAAGGTTAAAGTTTTATTTTGGCCTACAACTAGAGGATACAGTCCATCACTGTAGGAAGACAAGGCAGCAGGAATGTGAGGTGGGGGACTGATCACATTTTATCAGAAAGCATGGTGTCATTGCATCAGAGAGAGAGAGAGAAAGAGAGAGAGAGAGAGAAACGGACAGACAGACAGACAGACAGACACAGACAGACACAGAGACTGGAATGCTGTGACCAGCTTTCTCCTATTTTCCATTTTCATTTAGGTTGGGACTCCAGTCCATGGGATGACTCCAGCTACATTAAGAGTCTCTGGGAATGGTTTTACAAATACACCCAAAGGCAGAAGCAAAGACCTGACTCTCAGACTCCTCTGCCTATACTTATCATTTGGTGATTTGTATGAGAATGGCAGCATGGACTCACATGCTTGAATACTGTTCCTCAGTTGGTGGAACTGTTTGGGAAGGATTAAGAGGTGTGCTCTTGCTGGGGGAGGTATGCTACTGGGCATCGACTTTGAGGTTTCAAATGATTCCAGCCATTCCCAGCATCCCTATCTTTGCTTCCAATTTTCAAGTCAAGATATAAGCCCCCAGCTGTTCCTGGTGCCATGCCTTTGCTTGAACCTTATGGACTCTAACTCTCAGAATTATTAATCCCCAAATGAAATGCTCTCTTTTATAAGCTGCCTTGGTCATGATACTTTATCACAGCAGTAGAAAAGTAAATAAGATGCAGTGTCAAGCCCTGGAATGAGGCAACAGTGGAGCAGGCAGCTCTGTGGCTGATGAAGCCAAACCCTGGGAGAACTCCACTTCTGCTGAATCATGTATGGCCATTCCAGAGTCATTGCTGGTACCCAGGGATTAAAACACTGATGAATCCTGTGAGACTCGGGTTACTTAGCTTTCCACACAGCTTAGCATCCATTTAGAAACCTAACATGTGTCTGTCATCTAACTATATATCTGTCTATTTGTCTTCAGATTGTCCTTCATCTATCTATCTATCTATCTATCTATCTATCTATCTACCTATCTATCTAGTATCTATCTTATCTATCATCTATCACCTATCTATCTACTGTATATCTATCTATCATCTATCTATCTACTATGTAATTATCTACTATGCATCTATCTACTATCTATCATCTATCTATTATGTATCTATCTACTATCTATCCATCTGCTATGTACCTATCTACTATCATCTATCAACTACTATGTATCTATCTACTATGTATCTATCTACTATCTATCTACTATGTATCTATCTACTATCTATCTACTATGTATCTATCTACTATCTATCTACTATGTATCTATCTACTATCATCTATCTACTACCTATCATCTATCTATTATGTATATATTTTCTATCTATCATCTATGTATTTATATCATCTATATGCCTATCATCTATTATCATTTATAAATCTTATCCATCTGTCTTCTATCTCTCTCTTTATGTCACCTATCTATTTTTATGCCTGTCTCTTATTTTTATTCACTCTGTCTAATGCCAACTCTAATCTATTTATCTGACATCCATTTATCATAATCTTTCTCATTGATTCATGCAATTTTCTTTCAACACATAAATAATTCAGTTTTCTAGTGGATTAACTGTGGGGCTGTTGCCTACACTCTAGACCTTTTACTTTCTTCTTGATTCCGAGAATGTCCCAAGCCTGGATCTATGACTGCTTTGAGCAAACAAGCTCAACAGTCCTGGGGACCCCATCAAACTGGCTTGGAACCCAAGAACCAGTAGGAATGGTCAGAAACCCTGGATTTCAAAAGGGTCTGCTTGGTGTCAGTCTTCTCTATGTTCTTGTTCAGCAGAAGGGTCTTTCTGTGTCTGAGAAGAGTGTAAGTGACACCTTGCCTATTCAGCAACTTGTCCTCTAAACTTTGCTAGCCAAGGAAATGGAAAGGCTTAACCATTCTCCATGATGACTGCAGAGGGGATCCAGTGACTAAGAATTCCCAGCAGGGTGGACTTCTTTTTTTATTCTCAGTGTGTACATCTCAAGGCCCAGACAATGATGGTCCAAGCTTCTGTCTACTGATAAGCTGTGCTCTGGGCTCAGGATCCTTTGTGCTTTTCCAGCATCAGTATCTTTATCCAGCCTATGGTTCCCCCATGAGATACTGCCTTCCTTCTTCTTCCCCATGACACTTGGCACTCCCATTTCCCCCCGCTACATTTGACCTACAGTTCCAGACTACTTCCAACTCTGGGTTTGGAGTGAAAGCAAAAGTTTGAAGACCAAGGTATTTAGCAAACCCACAAGGTTCCTGGACAAGTCACCTGCTGTATCAACTTCATAGTGCCAGATTCACTAGTGACACAGAGGTCTCCATGAGGACACTTCTTTCCCGTCTCCATGTGCTGGACCAGCTCAGTCTCCCTATGACCTGCAATGGGCTTCTCTGCACTTCTCCTTGACTTTGCTAACTTCTCTGTGTCACTCTCCTTACTGCACATGTGCATGTGTGCAGGCACACGTAAAGTTCTGTCGCATGTGTGATATTCTGCTGTGCATGTGCACACAAGCACGTGTACAATTTTGCTGTACCAAGACACCACCTTCTTCACAGACAGGAGAGAAGTCTGGCTCTGCCTCCTGCTTCTGGCAGCCATCACTATTGATATATTAGTACAGGCCAGCACTTTCTTAATAGTAGTCCAGTTGCTGAGGAAATACCTTCAACCTCTGGCAAATAGGGCTTCCCAAAGTTCAAACCCTTCTGTACAGTAAAGGAAACAGTGAGGAGAAAGTCATTGCTAAATAAACATCTATACAAGGCTTAATGTAAGGAATATAGAAAGAACTCAAAAGTAATCAGAGAATGTGTTACTGGATAAAAGGAGGAACTTGTCTTCATATCATACTCTCTCTAATTTTCTCCTACAATTTCCATGGGTTCTGTCGGGTCACCTGCCATCTTTCCATCATGGTGGCAGAGTGGTACCATGGGCTTTCATCTGGCTACTTCATAAAAAGAATCATAGAAGCTAAGGATGGCAGTGCATACCTTAAATCTCAGCACTCAGGTAGTGGGAACAGGAGGATCTGTGTGTGTCCACTATGGTTTGCAAATTGAGTTCTAAGCTAGCTAGGACTACATAGTAAGAACCTGCCTTCAAAACAGTAGTGAAACAAACAAACAAACACTAAATAAATTTTAAAAAGGAAAGAAAGAAAAAGAAGCAGGAATTGTCTAGGGAGGCCAGAGCTCAGCCTCAGCTGTTGTTTCTCACTTGCTGCCCACCTTGTTCTGAGACAGAGTCTCTCTCTGGCCTCTAACTCATGAGTTAGCTAGTCTGGCTGTCTACTGAGCCCCAGAGAGCCCCCTACCTCTTTCCTTTTAGAGCTGGGATTACAAGCACATGTCACTGTGCCAAGACTTTTTTTACGGCTCTTAAATTGGCCATTATACAACCGAGTTGCTCTTGCAGTCACACTGAGTCTCCACTGGATGTTGCTGCTCTGGAAAGAAAGCTTCAGGGCTGGGTCCAAACACCCATAACAAGCCATTACCTGCACAGGTCAGGACTGAGACTCCATCCTGAGCCTCTCACAGACCTGAGTGTCTCTCCCACACTGGCACACTTTTTTGAAGGTGGTCAGTCATAGGCAAGCAGAGAGCAAAGAATCCAGAAGGAGAGGTAGAATGATCACTCACTAATATGGAGGCTCAAGGTAAGCCAGGGATAACAGTCCAAAGGAGTCCCTTTACAAAGGACAATCAGTGGTGTCTCTGGCTAACTATAATTTAAGTGTTATAAAACACCATCTTTATGGGTAGAATTTTGTAGTTTTTCATCATTTGAAAAGTGTATGTCCATCTCCACCCTCTAATTTGAGAACATCTCCTTTCCTCCCAGTGATGACATGCATGAGGGATATCCCCCATAGACTTGGGCATTTGAACACGTGGCCCACAGTTGGGCAGTGTTAGGGGAGCTTTAGGAAGTGTAGCCTTGCTGGAGGAAGTATGTCATTCAGGAGTGGGCTTTGAGAGCCTCATGCCACCTTAAGTTCACTGTCTCTGTTTCGTAGTTATAGTTGGAGATGTGAGCTCTCAGATTCCTGCTCTAGGGGTCATGCCTTGCTGTCTGCTGCCCACTGACTGCTGCCATGCCTCCCCACCATCATGAATTCATCCCTCTGAAAGCTGTAAGCTCAAATGAACCCTTCCTTCTATCAGTAGCCTTGCTCATGATATTTTATCATAGCAACAGAAGAGTAACTACTAGCCTCCCCAATAAACGGTCTGTCCTTCTCCTTGACTTATGTCTCTGATAATTTGCTTATGAGCACAACCTCTTCAAGTAGCATCAGAAAGAGGGATAATCATGAGAAGTGAATGTCAGGGTGCAACAGAAAGTCCTTCTAGTATGGTTGAAGTGTGAAATGTCAGCGTAAGGGTCAGCTCCTCACCACAGCAAGGGGCCTGGGAGCAACCAGCTTCCAAGCAGCCTTCTCTCTTGGGGGTTCTGTTGCTATAAGTCCAAGGCCAAGTTGACAACTGGGTTTCTGGTTCTGACTCTTCCTGCCTTATAGATAGCTACCTTCTCAGTGTGTCTTCCTATAGATATGTTTAAAAAAAAAAAAAAAAGATGGAGACAGCCACACAATCAGAGATAACGATAAACAAGGAGACACAGAGAAAAAAAAACCAAAGACACAGACAGAACCCACTGAGAACCCTTTCCTACAGGGACACTAAACCTATTACAAGGACCCTATTTGCTTCACTTCTTCTCAGCTTACTCACCACTCCAAAGCTCTACTGTGGCTTAACTGTCACCTCTAAAGACCGTATTTTTGTTTAACTGACACTGGCAGAAGCAGAGTGGAACCTCTAGGCAGGGACTAGGTCAAGGGCTGTGTTCTCTTGGGATCTGGCTTCTGAGGACAGAAGTTGGTCTCGTTGTACTCTCCAGGTCTCTTGGTCTTGCTTACTCCCCACCGTCTTTCATGGAATGATGATTATGAACTTCCTTGATATCAGGACTTTGACAGTGACTTCTGGGCCTCAGAGCTCTGTAATGTTCTCTCTGTACCAGTTAGAGAGTACAGAGAAATGCTGGCAGTCTCATGGAAGGCAGAGACAACTAATGCTGGACACAGGAGCAGTCTCATAGGAGGTGGGGTAACGCTGGTACACAGGAGTTTAGAACCCAGAGCTGCCGCCCAAAGCTACATCCCATTCTTCTTTTTTTGTCTTTTTCTTTTTTTATAAATGAGTTTCAAGGACTTGCTCTCTAATTCTGATGTAGAAGGGAGTCAGAGTGTCAGATTGTATCTGTACAATGAGGGAAAGGAAATGGTGAGAGGTTAGTGGCAATCACGCTGCTGATTAAAAGAGCCTTTCAAGGTGAGCACTGGTGTGCAGAACCACGTGAAGAATCTGACTCTGAATACCTGGGGCCTCACAGGCAGCTCTAGATGGTTCTGACACACTCTTGCCCCTTCTGCTACTACACTACATAGCCACTCACAACGACAATGGGAAGGGCCTAGATATTTGACTATTCAGGACATGCATGCATGCCTCTGCACAAGCTCTGTTCATATTATTCACACAGAACTTAAAATACAATATTGGATCTGTATAGATGTCTTGTAGTGATATTTATTGAGAGCCTTCATGTCTGGCTTTAATTGAAATGTTTCACATAAAGGCTTTGCTATACATACTATACATATCACCACAGTGTCTCAGCAGTTAAAAGCTCTTACTGATCTTCCAGAGGACCCGAGTTCAGTTTCCAACAACCAGCAGATCAAAACTACTTGTAATTGCAGCTGCAGAGGATCTGATGTCCTCTTCAGGCCTCCATGGGCACCTGAGACACACATCATGTATGTGCATGTGCACACGCACACACACATTCACATTCACATACACAAATATGAAATAGGTAAGTAGATAGATAGATAGATAGATAGATAGATAGATAGATAAAATAATATGATACATATGTAACCATATAACCTAATGGGAACACAAGAATATTATTCACATAGAACGGGAAGAGAATGCTTCAGTCGTTGTCATGCAGGAACTAGAAAATCAAGTAGACATCAGAAGAGACAATGGGTGGTGGAGTAGGCAAAACAATTCTGGGACTTTGATGGTGGGGACACAAAACACTAATGACACTTTGCAGACACTTTACAGAATATTCTAAAATTAGTCACCACTAATACCTTGCTATTCCTACCCAAATGTCTACCCAGAAGAATTGGCAAGTGTGTGCCTATCCAATGCTTGCTCAAGAACAACTGTGACAACACTCTCCATGACTGTCTCAAACTAGAGAGGACTTAGATGCTTCTCCATTGCAACAAATACACTATAGTGAATCTATGCCATGTAATTCTTCTTGGCAGGGAATGAGAAGGAGCTACTGGGCTGCCTGACACCAGTAATCTCAAAAATTCTCTAAATGAAAAGTGGACTAACAGAGAGGGCCCACACTGAGTAACTGAATTTATATAAAGTTCTAAAAGCAGCAAAATACAGCCATGAAAGGCAGATTTGTGTTCTCCAGAGCCAGGTCTGGGGAGAAGAGTTATTTCAAAATGGCACACAGAAGCTTCTTGCAGTGATGGAGGGATATGATGGAACATAAAAGTGATAACAGACTCCTAAGTACTGGAAGGGTTCTGAGGAAAGGAGGGACTCTGCTTGATGGGAGGGGTTCCAGATCATGGGGGTTCCTGGATGATTAAGAGGTTCAGTGTTGCCAGGGTGACGGCTACAAGATATTATGTCATCAGTCACTCTCTCAGGTGCACCCGAGTGCAGTTCCATTGCTCATCAGCATTCCATTCATAATAACTGCATGGAGTGACTTAGCCTGGCTGGAAAGAACAGAGTGGAAATAAATAAAACTGTGGAGGTTCAGAGGTGGCCTCCTCTGTGTGCCTCTGGTGCCTCCCACACCAGACATGGGGTGGGGAGTCATTTGATCAGAGGCTCCATATCCTGTCTTAGAAACAGATTCTTGGGTGGGTTCACCCAGGACATGGGTCAGCTCATGCCCCCTCACAGTATTCTGAGTGTTCTTTTCTTGGTAAGGAGCTTAGCTGTTGCCTCTTGACCTTTGGCTAGTGGGTCCAGGAACAAGAAAAAGTGAGAAGCAGAATATTTCTCTGTCAGGCTGGAGACAGGGGAGGCAGAACAAGTTGTTGCTTCTCTCTGGGTTCCCATGCACACATCTAGTGACAGTGCTTTCCACAGTAAAGAGTGAAACTGGGGGCAAACCCATAGCTCCTGCAGGTTTCTTAGGGGCCCTCTTCCCCCGACCCCCTCTGGGCTTGTCCACAAATATCTATGCTACCCATTTCCCCAATTGTGATGGTTCACATTGTTATCTTGAAGGATCTAGACTCATCTAGGAGGCAAATCTCTGGGCATGTCTGTAAGGGAGGCTCTAGACTTGATCAACCAAAGTGGGAAGATACACCTTAACCTTGGGCAGCAGCATGGACAGGGTGGGATCTTGGGCTTTGAAAACAGAAGAGAAAAGAGCTGAATCCTAGCATGCATCCTCCTTCTGCTTCCTGACTACAGATACAATGTGACTAATTTCCTTCAGGTCTAGAATCCACGCTTTCCCACCATTATAAACTGCACTTCACTCTGTCCCTTCTTTGAGTAGCTTTTGCCAGGATTTCTGTCATTTCAATGACAAAACTATCACAAGGCACTTTTCTTTCCCCCCTTCACAGCCAAACAGGTTATTTATTTCCAAGGCCCATCTAGGAGGTCTAGACTGATGGTTTATTGAACTCTCAATTGCTTTTCTTGGGTTGTTCTTTCATTCACTCTCTTGAATGCCCAAGCAGTTCACAGGAAGTAAGATCAGCTTCTCCATTTGCCTCTAACATCTCTACACAATTTAGCACTTAATAAGCGTCTCTGATGATGGTGCTAATGGGGCAGAAACTTCCTGCTGGGAAAAGTTTATCTATTTCAAGAGAAGCTGGCTCCCTGGAACTATTTTATGATGTAAAATTGTGTTCTTTATGTCTTTGATGAGCCACAAGGTTGGTGGCTTAATGGAGGGGTTAGATGGTGTGCTTGGTCAAATTGTGTGCTTCTCCCCACTGAGTCTTCATGTTAGTTCGGA
Source organism: Uromys caudimaculatus (assembly GCA_028551405.1). Lineage (NCBI taxonomy): Eukaryota > Metazoa > Chordata > Mammalia > Rodentia > Muridae > Uromys > Uromys caudimaculatus. The sequence continues at coordinate 1,597,618 of CM052716.1, forward strand.
GCAGCTCTAATCTACCCCAACCATTTCCACTCCCTGAGCTCCTGACTGTGAATTCAGAAACATCTAGGTCATCTATGAGGCAACGGGAACAAAGATGCTTTACAGCCACTTGGAGTTGGTACTAAAGAAGCTCAGCTTGTCCTATTGCCCTATCACCTATGCTTTTCTTATGTTTAGGTCACATGATCTGTCCCTGATATCACACTCAGTGTAGTTACAGCCCTTTCAGGGATCCCAGTGACTTCACACAGGTCAGAATGGGGACCAATGGGGAGGTCTATAGAAAACAGCCAGGCCCGAGGTCACCAGAAGCAGAGGAACTGCTAGGTAGGCTTCTCGTCAGGAGAAGCCATGACTGAAAGGAAGGAAGGGCTTTGAGTAAAGTAGGAATGGGCCAGGCTGGAAGGCTCAACCCAAAAGAGTTCAGCTGTGTCAGGTGAGAGCAGACTACACACTTTGGCACACTCACCCAGTCATTGCTCAAGTACCCACTGCACACATAGTGTGCACTCTACCCAAGACCTGACAGAACAAATGGCTCCAAAGGAGGTTCTCATAGCCCCCATTCTTGTGAAGCTCCATTCAAGCAGGCTTCAGACCTCAGGTGGAAGTAGACAGGTAAGCTGGGGTGCACCCACTGAAGATAGAAGATTCAGGTAGGCAACATTGGAGAGAAAAAGAGATGGCTAAAATGCAGGATAATGGGGGTATGACCAGGCCACCCGAGAGAGCTCCTTCCAATGAAAGCCAGATCCTATGAATTCCATGAGCCTAAGGGTTGGCTGCTGTGCCTGAGCTCAATGTCTAATACACTGACTATTATAGCTGGAAGAAAATGCTAGTGTTATTCTAAGAGATACTCCATCTACAGTCTTATGAAATCATGGGAAGAAAGGTGTATTTCTAAGCTCTGCTTCGAACCCATCTGTTAATCTCTGAGATAGACACCAATGTAGTTGTTGAATACTTTTCTTTTTCCTGTCAGAGCATTTAAAAGCCTGTGTGAGGCCATTCTTCCCCTTTAGATGGAGGAAGCAGGGGACTCGCATCCGGGTGCCCGATCCCAAGAAGGTCAGGTTGACCTCATCCACGTTTTAAGGCATGACTCCATGTAAAAGCTTCTCCAGAGCCTTTTCCTAGAGCCAAGTTGAATCCCCCAATAGCCATTGTGGATCGGCTGTACAGCTGTAAAAAAGAATCAAAATGTCACTTTCCAATTAAAACTCATGAAGGAAAAAAATTAAATCTTGTCTTTTAATGGCATCATTTATCGTCATGGATACCAGAGGGGGGAACAGTGTTAATGGAAGGCATGGAGAAAATGCTACACTTAGTGGTGAGCCTCTTGGCTCATCCCAACCTTCAGTGTGTTTGCACTAGGCCTGAACTGAGCAGGCCTCACTTTATTCTGAATTATCCACCAGTGATTTCTATTAAGACAGGGAATAAGTGATCTAGAATCTATTCTTTACCTTTGTTGAAATTTTTCTAAAAATTCAAAAACATCCATTTAGAACTGTTTCTCTTCAACAACAGGATTGTAATGAAAAGAAGGAAAGAAGAGAGTCTAGTCAGGCCCGTTCACTCCCAACCTAAGCACCAACCATGAGGGTGCTGTAAGCCTCCCAGCTCCCCATGGGAAGCGTCTATGTGGATTCACTTGGAATTAAGTTAATTGGGTTCACTGTAAAGTTGTCCTCTTTCCTGCAGGAAACTCTCCTAGGTCTTCCTCAGCACTCCCGGTCACTAGACTCCCAGCTATCCTGTTAGCTGGGACTTTAATTAGCTCTGGCATCCTCTTCATAATGATGAAGGCAGAGATGATGAATGGAAATGCAAATGCTGGTGAAGTGGCTCAGCCATCAGCGGGAGCATCGTTAATACCTTCCCACTGGTAAATCGATCACTGTCACTCTCGGGTGCTGTGTTCCGCAGGGCTCATGGCCGTGGGCCAGAATGCCTTCCAGAGCACAGGCAGGCAGAGCTTGGTGGGGCCTTCCTTCCCATATGCTTTTACTCATCTTTTGCTGAATATTTGTTTGGCAGCTGGGGTTCCAATATATTTCCAGCTGAGACAATAACTATCTTGGGTCAATAAGCAAATGGCTAATTTATAGCAAAATAAACACCAATAAGAAACTGTTCATTGAGCATTGAAGTTTGAAAGGAGGTAGAAAGAATGATTCGGATGAAGCCTAGCACTGTGGCCAATGTCTGATCCTGTAGAAAACTGAGGAAACTTGAGTTGTTACTCAAGATGTGTAGACACAAAAGCCGTTCCAGTCACAGCACAGTGGTCTCCATCAATTTAGTTTTGTGTGACTGAGGTGACTCTTCCTCAACCAGGAGCCCAGAATGGTGCTTCAAGTTTTCCTACTGTGCCTCTTTCTAGGTGCCCAGCAGCTGGGAATCCAGCCTTGGTTCTGGTATGACAATCTAGAGGGAATGTGTTTTACATTGGTCTTTAGTTGCCACAAAGTCACAGTGTCATGAGGGTCTCTGAGTGAGGGGAGGTACTACTGATAGAGCCTAGCCATTGTTGTCACATCTCTACAGCTATGAGTAAATTTTTCTTCTTTGCTCCACCACACTGGCTGTCTCCATACTGACACACAACTGAGAGTTCATGTGATATCCTTCAAATAATGCCCGAGTAGTCAGGTGAACACCTGCCTCCTTCATGTGGAGGGCAGTGTGGCTTGGGTGCCATGCTAAGACCTTCCCTGTCCTAGCCAGAGGAGGGGCAAACTCTGGTGGTGTTACACCCTGTGTGACCTCAGCTCTGGAGAGTCTTCCCTGAACACACTTGCTTCACAAATGATGCTTAACCCACTGGGGACTAGCACTGTTCTCTGCCTCCAACCTTCAGTTCAGTGAATGCAAAGGATTCCCACCATCTTTCTCTGACCTTCTTTCTGCCTTGTGGGATGGGCACAGTCCCCACTTCACAGACAGCCTCTACCACCTGCATCCTATTGCGTGGAAGCCAGAGGCTTTACAGGTCAAGCTACAATGCTTCTATTCCACACTTCCTTGTATGTGGCCTTTCCATTCTTTTTATATGTTCTAAACATGGTGTGTATAAGACTCTGTTTTTGCTGCTCACATCCTTAGCCCTCCACATGGACATTATCCTTGGAGTCTACTCTCTGTTGCTCTCATTCTGCCCCAGTCCATTCTTAACACAACAGCCAGGGACACCTTGAATGTGGCAATGGAATCTCGTGCTTACAATACCCAAAGCTTTCCTTCCCTTAGAACATCCATAGGTCTGAACTCCAGAGCCAGCCACCCCATTTCAACTCCCCAGTCCTGGTAGCTCAGCATGAACGGTATCACCACATTCCAAAGTAACTATTCAGCTAGCTTGCATCTCCTCTCCCAATCTCTGGGAATACTGCTCTTGACTTTTTGAAAATAAGATTATTCTAAAAGTTTCTGTGAGGTATGAATCAAACTTCAGCAAGAGCAATCTTGGCTCTATCTTTAACCCTTTGCTATAAGAAGCTCATCCAAAAACAGTCTGCAGCTACTTCTGGACAGCTGAGCCACCATCTATAGCTACCTTCTACCACTGAGGCCTGACATCATGAAGAACTGGCTGACTGAGCCTGTGGTGATTTGATTCTAGCAATAGCTGAAATTATAGCCCAAGAGGTCCAGCTGCCAAATGTCCACCAGATCCAGACTACCTGTAGGATTCTAAGAGGTAGAACTAGGTTATACCATGGAGCCACTAAGTTTTGTTGAGAAACAGATTGAATAAACACACTAATATATATGGTTTTATTGGCTAGTGGGGTTAACTCCATGCCCCTATCCTGGCTTTTCCTCTTTTTTGTCCTTCTATACAGGATTGAACTTCTCCTGAAGACAGGAGGCAGCTGTAGTTTTCTACAGCACCGGAACAGCCCAGTGTCTAGCAGGACCACCGTCAACATTGGCAGAAGACATGGGTGAAGATAAATGTTAGTCTCTGATCACTGATAGCATTGACTCTTCTCCTAACCAGCCTACAGTTCTCAAAATCATTGATGCCTGGGAAGCTCAGAAGCCCAGTGCAGGATTTTTGACGGAGACAGCCTTGTTAATCACCCAACACTGAACCTCCAGCCCAAGCATAGGTGTGGCTGTGCCTGGCAGGAGTTAGTCCCATCTGCCGCTGGGTGAACAAGCACATCTAGTTTTAAGTTCACTCTAAACGTTTATATTGGAGACCAACCAAACCCTGCAAAGTGAGAGCTCAGGAGGTAAAGAAACACAATTAAAATTCAAGTTCCATTTTTAAAATATTAGTACAAATATTTGTATCAGGTTAGTAATTTATAGCCAGGCCAAGCTAAAAGGGCACTGAAGATAAACAGCTCTTCTTCTCTTTAAGCTGTTAGCTATAACTGCAAGAACTCTTTTAAAATGCACTTTTTTATTAAAATTATCGCCTTGAAGTTACATCTTATGACAGTATTTCCTTCTTAATGAGAAATCATGAAAGTATCTTTATTTAAGGGAAAGTAATTTCCCTCTAAAATAAATAAAGGGAAATTAATTTCCATCTGACTATAGGTTAAATATTTTATTTGGTTAGTATAATGACAGCAAGGATAAACAAATAAGGGGCAGAGAACGTTTGGTTACCTAGGTACCTATTAAGGCTTTGGCATCCCTTCTAGAGTGCTAGCCAATTTCAATAGCATAAGGAGCACGAGGAAATAAATTAGACATTTTAATTGTGAGATTATAACATACTGATGGAAGAGCTGGGAGGGAGCCAAAACAAATTTTAATGACAAAACAATAATCTAAGCAAAGTTGAAAACATTAGACTCTATGAGCTTTGAAGGGAAATAAGCAAAATTGGCTCTTGCCAAGCTTGCAAGTCTAACCAGAGGATACAAATAGCTGACAAGCTTCTCCAGACAGCAAAGGCTGTTTTAAACAGTAAATCAAAAGTGTAATTGGGAAAAATTTTAGCTGGCATTAATAATTGATATTTTAGGGAACTGGAACCACAGGGAAATCCTCTGAGGAAATTGAGACTCTTTTTTTAAGGTGTCATCATGCCCGGCCATCTGTGACCATCACTGAGAACAAGCACTGTCTTAAGATCTTAGTTGGGAAACAGGACCATGGGCGAGTCAGCCTTGGACAGGAGAATGTGACTGGTCAGATTTGTAACAATAGAACTATTCTCCGTGTAACCGGCGACTTGGCAGAGGGGCAAGCCCACGGGAGATGTTTGTTCTGCTCAAATCTGATTAGCCTTGATTGCCACCTTCCTGAGACATGGGCCACAAGGCTCTAGACAGCTATGAACAGCAAGGGGCAGCTGCTCTGCCCAGCTCTTGCAGTCCAGCTGGGTCTCTTTGTGCAGAACTCATTCTCTATTTGTAGTCTGACCTAGGACAGCATGACATAGAAAATAGACTAAATAGACAGCCTAGACTAAATGATTTAGGGCAAAGATTTTTAAGCCATAGGTCATAATTCCATATGGGGTTCTATAACTGAATATTGGAGTGAGATGTGAAAACTTGGCAATGGCAGAAGGCTTCTGGACGTTCGGTGTTCAGTGACCAAACATTAATTCAAAATCAAACTCGTAATGAACCTAAGATGTTCCTGGCAGCATCTGTCCATGTTGTATGATGCAGTCACGCAGTTGTGCGCACACAAAGGAACACTTTACACTGCTCAAACTAAGGTGCCACACAATGACAAAGAATACTGCAGCCAAGGTGTTTGTACTGAAGATAACAGTTTCCAACTTTTATGGAATAAAGATGGCTTCATTGTGGTAATCAAAGACTTAATATTTCCCTGCCACAGTTCCTTAGCATGAAGTTTCAAGTTCAGTATCTCTTTACAGGGAAGGCAATGTACCTCAGAGAAAGTCTTCAGTTCAAATTCCAACACCACTAAAGTGAATTAGTGTGTGTTAGGTTGTGTTGCACTAGAAGTTTGGGTTTAAAATTTGTTCTCCTGTCCTTTTTATACAGGAATGTGTTCTACTGAAGCAAAGCAAAACTTTTGGGTTTCTCAACCACCACTGCTATATGTGCATTTAAGTATAAATCCCAGTCTCTTAGGCACAAACAGACATGATGTCCTGAACGAAAGCTAGTGCATTTGATAAATTATTAGCAGTGTTTATTTGTAGTTATGGCACAACAATGTTCTGGTGTGAATAAGTCGCTGAATTTAGGGAGAAGAATTAATACTGATGGCATGGTATAGCACGCTTAAATTGACAAGAAGAAAAAAATATCAATTTCTTTGTAATATAGGTCTGCTTTTGGTGATCTTGACTATGTAAAAAAAAAAAAAACTTTGTTTAATTGTTCTGCTTTCAGCTTTAAAATCATGAAACCAGACAATCTGAGTGACATTTTGGGGGATGGAGACAAGGCTCAATGGCTAAGAGCTCATATCTTTCTTGCAGAGGACCCAAGTTCAGTTCCCAGCACCCATGTCTGGCAACTCACAACTCTATAATCCTAGCTCCAGAGGATCTGATGCACTTTTCTGGTCTCCATAGACAGATACTTGCATGTGGCAGACACACACACACACACACACACACACACACACACACACACACACACACACACAGATACACATACTCACATACACATGCACATACACAGACACAGATATACACACACAGACACACACCAGAAACACACATACATGTATACACACATATACACACACTCACATACACATACACACACACAGACACACAGACACACAGACATGCACACACACATGCATACACAGACCCACACATATACACACACAGACACACAAACACACACATACACAGTCTCACACAAATAAACACATGCAGACACACACATAGACAGACACACAGACACAGATAGATACAGACACAAATAGATACAGACACACACACACAGAGATATACACAGATAGACACGCACAGGTACACACACATAAATAAAAATGAAAACAAATGTTTAAAATTTAAGAAGAACCCCTCATCTCAACCATGCATGTGATTGAAGGGATATTTGAGCAACTTTTAAAATCTTCTAATGAAGAGTAGCAATGATCTGAGAATCTGTTTGTGCCATTGAAAGAAAGTGTTTGCTCACATCCAAGGAAACATCTTATTTATAAGCTAAAAGGCCCTGGGCAACTGAATACAGATTCCTGTTACCAGCTGATGTTGAAATGTCAGAATTAGAACATAGGGAAAAGGAGAGGGATGAAATTCGTGAAATGTCTTAACTGAGCGATACTGTTTCCAAAAGAAACTCTGAAAGTCATACATACCGGCCTTTGTACAGCTTGGTTCTGGGCTTATGGCAGCCTAAATCTCGCAGTACAGTGAGACACAGTTGTTACTGTGTGTAAGATAGGCTTTGTTAAGACAAATTTTTTACATTTTCTCACTTGTAGTGTGTTTGTGTTGGGAGGCAGTGTATATGTGAACACCACACAGCACATAGGGAGGTCAGAGGATGGCTCTGAGGAGTCAGTTCTCTCCTTCCATCATGAGGACCTCGTGGTTCACACTTAAGTTGTGCTTGGTGGCAAGGGCCTTTACCCATGGAGCCATCTTTCTGGTGCCCAGACATACTTCTCTGAAGGACACATGGAAGATATTTGTCTTAAAATTCATGATTTTTCTTGAAGGTTTACAGTGGGAAGGTTGCTGTCTGTACACTATGGTGGTCAGAGGACATCTGGTATGCCATGAAATTCAAAGCTGGTGTCAGGGAATGTCCCAGCCTTATGCACCTGACTGTCTACCAGAGCCTCTTGAGGTCTAAAATATAGGACCAGAGATAACCATTGTTCTGTGATGACATCAAATTCAGTGAAATTCATGAAAAACTGTGCCCTTAGCAATGGTTTTGTGAAGACATGGGGTATGATCATAAAAACAATGACATTCAGAGGTTTGGTGACTCTCAAGAGGGTCACATTAAAGAAGTCATAGACACTAAAAGGTGAATGGCTCATATTTTTACTGCGTAAAAGTCCAACTTTGTTAATTTTTCATAATGATCAAAGGCTTTCAAAATGGTGCTGTAAGTCAGAAGTTTTTTAAAAAAGGGTATTCAAACATGTCATTTTAAGGAAGACATTGAAACATACTTACGTTAAAAGGTAAAAATGTCTTCTTACAGTGTTAAGAGAAAGAAGAACGGGATAAAAAAATGTTTCTGTAGAAATGTTTGCATCCACAGATGATTTTATCATTAAAGTAACTTTCCCGATGATTATTCAGTTGTAAGAACTTCAATTGATTGTTCAAAGTGTCAAGAGACACAGTTCAGAAATATTCTCTTTCAAATTTTGATTATGAAAATCTTATGGGTTGTTAAACCACATTAAAAACAACAAACAACAGCAGAGAAATCAGCCATCTACTGTTAGCACCTCAAGAAAAAAAATAAAAAACAACCTACCAAGTTATCAAGAAACAGGCTTAAAACTTGGGTTTCATTTTTAAAAATGTTAAATGAATTTTGGCTGGATTAAGACAGAATTTCAACAATTTCTGAATGTCACCAGTATACTTCTGTGATTCAGCCCTGTGTGTTTGTGTAAAGTGCAAGTCTCAGTATGGCTAATTATAAAATAGAAGTATCAATCAACTCTAAAAACATTATCATGTCATAAAACATCTCTATACATAGTGTTAAAGTTCACCCATGATTTAATTCTATATATAAAAAAAATAACCTATACTCATATGGACATTTTCTTTCACCATTAGCAAATGGAAACATAATATGAAGAAATATCAAAGAAATACTTTCAGACAAATTTGTTAATGAGTTATTACTGGTAAATGGTTCCTTTGTACATCTGTTCTATAGGTCTATGTACCTGGAGTCTTGTAGAAATGAGATTCAACATTTTCTATTCTCCATCCTTTTCAGTAGAGAACAGTCACCTGCAGTAATACAACTTTAATCAGCTGATTGATGTGCAACAAATCCGTGTTAAGTGGCTGGGCTGGTGAGTTGTGACACATTTTAGCAGCTGAGAAGCCAGTTCAGTTAAGAGGTTATCCTTGCCTCTCTCCCAAGAAAGACTTCACGACCCACTGTGTCAGGAGTCATCCATCTGTTTTTGCTCCACAGATCCATGGGTGACGGAATCTTGCTTGTTCACACTTGTGCTTGGAACCTCTTGCTCAACACAAGCTTCTGGAGGTTCTCCATGTTGCCTTTGGTACCAAACCTTCATCTGTGTTTCTGAGTACTTTTCTAGTCGTATATCACTACGATAAATTTATTATCTATCTGCACAGGAAATTCTGTGGCTTGACACAGTTATGAGTAAAGCCCATTGGATCATTCAAGACAGGTCCGATTGGTGGATACTTTGAAGTTGCAAAGAATATGTTTATATGGCTTTGCAAATTAGATATGCCATTTCAAACTCCCAAGGAAGACATGGAGGTCTTCCACCTTGTTTGGAAAAGGATCTCTTTGTTGGTACTGCCTGTACTGGGCTAGCTGAAGCACAAGTCTGCTAGATTCTCCTAGCTCCAGTCCCCGTCTTCCTGTGGAAGTACTGATGTTACAAACACTCATGCTAACAGGTCCTGCTTTTTGCATGACTTCTGTTGATTTGGGCCCAGGTCCTTACATTTTATCTACTAATCCATCTCCACTGATTTTTATTGTGGTATTTCCTTGTTCTAAGATTGTGTCAGAGTTTGAGTGTCTGTATGTGCCAGCATGTAGATTCATACGTTACACAAATATGCATTGTGCAAACGCATACATATAGACAAATCTGCAACTGTATTTATGTATACACAGGCATTCATTCACAGACGACTATTCTCAGGAAAGCTTCCAGTCACACGTGTATGTACTATTTTCTCATAGCTCCGGCTGGCTTTTTCTTGTCCCTCCTGTTGTCTCTTGAGGACCCTAGAATTCTAAAGAAGATTTGCCCCAGCTTACCACTCCTGGCAAAGAGCATATTCATGATAATTTTTGCAAGACATGTCCAGTGTTCACTTTCACTTTCGGCTTTTGTGTTTGTATCTGAAACATTTCCTGCAGATGGATTTAGTTTGGTCTCCCTTTTCTCTGCAGCCTTGGTGCCTGTCTTAGCAGTTCTCATGGTGAATTCATGCAGCCTTAATGTCAGTCGGTATTGATGTGGTGGGGTCAGAGCCCTTCTGCTCTCCATTGGTCATTCCACTGGTTTGTTAAGTGCATCTGGTGGCCATTTCATTTTCGTTAAGCAGCTCACTGTTTGTTTTCATTTACTCAATTGTCTCCTGTCTCTGTTGTTCTCAGCGCTGCTCTAACATGGCCTTAGGCTTCCTTTAGCTTGTCAAGAGTCTGTCCTCACAGGATTCCCCTCACTTCAGATTTCTCACTTCACAGCAGGCATTTGCTGTTTGCAAGTTCAACATACATCAACTCTTCTAACAGGCTTTCTATACCCAACCCCACCCCATTTCCATAGGTGCCATCTTCTACTTCTGCAGAAACAAAATCACGCTCGCATGGTGTTACTGATTTTTTTCCTTAGGCTGAAGTCTTCTGCCTTCTAAGTAAGTTAGAGGAGGGAAAACAAAGTATTTGAATTCACCCATCTGGCTTTCCACTTCCATGGGTTCTGGCCAACATCCTGTATAAAGCTTCAAGCATGTCTTGAATTTTGTGTCTTCCTGCATTGAGCATGCACAGATTTTAAAAATCCTAACCGGTCCTCTTTCTTCTCTTTGTAAAAGGACACTGCAGCTGTCCATGGAGTTTGTCTTTCCTTTAGTGTTGGGCTGTTGCTCTTTTGTGTTTTGTGTCTTGGCTCTGTGCTTTCTAGAATAACTCCGGCTGTGCAGAATCGACTGTCTCTCTCTGCCTGCCTGTCTCTGCCTGTCCTGTTTGTCTCTCTGTCTCTGTGTCTGTATCTGTCTTTCTCTGTCTCTCTGTCTCTCTCTGTTTCTGTCTCTTTGTCTCTCTGTCTCTGTCTCTCTGTCTCTCTCTCTCTCTGTCTCTGTCTCTCTCTGTCTCTGTCTCTGTCTCTGTCTCTCTCTCTCTCTCTCTCTCTCTCTCTCTCACACACACACACACACACACACACAAACACACACTGGTCATACTTTACATTCTTAGATTTGCTAGCTGATGTCTTACTATCAGGACTGTATTCATTTTGGTTGCCATTTCCCCTTTCCAGCTGTTTGAGCACTGGCCTCCTTTCTCAGATCACAGCCTCAGTTCTATCCTGGCCATTGCTCTCTGCATTCAAGGTGATATCATTTCTTCCCATCATCTACAATCTGCTCTCAGGAATATCCACTAAGGTTTTACTTTGGTTGTTTTCCTTCTAGAATGGTTTGTGGTTGTTTTTCTTGCTGTTGTTGTTGTTGCTGTTGTTGTTGTTGTTGTCGTTCCCACTGTGCATACCATTTCTATGCTGAGAGTCCATTGATCACAGTGAAACTGTGTCTTCATTTCCTTCTTATGAATGTGTGCCATCCTTAAGGACATCCATAGCAGCTGCGCTAGAGACTTTGGTTGCTAAGCCACTTTCAGTAATTATCTATTTATTATTATTTTTTGAGACAGGGTTTCTCTGTGTCACCCTGGCTGCTCTGGAACTCTTTGTAGACCAGGATGGCTTCAAACTCTGAGACCAACCTGCTTCTGCATCCCAAGTGTGGAGAATAAAGGTGTGTGCCACCATGCCTGCCACTTGCAATGATTTCTGATGGAAACCTGGGCAGTATTTATAATATTCTCAGAAACTCCAGCATTCAGTTTTTCTCTATAGTCTAGCAGTTCATTTTCCAGGAGCTAAGACCTGGATGTTCTCACTTTCTGAAAACTTTGTTTCATACTTCACTAAGGTAGGTATGCAGTGGTCTTCCCTCTGGACATATAAAGCCCAACCTTGATAGCAGTAAGACAATTGAGGCCAGACAGACCCCTGTGTTACCAGGGCTGGAGCTGAGAAGCTCCAGGGAACTCCCAGGATCTGCTGTCCCTAGGTTTCCTCTTCACCTACTTTCCTCCTTCCTGGGTCTCCTGTCCCCAGATTGCTTGTCCCAGGTTGCCTGTTCCTCATGTCTCTTCCTGACTCAGCTCTCTCCTATGTCTTCCTTCCCTGGATTAGCTCTTCCTGTCCCCTGGGTATCATCTTGGGTCAGCTGCCCCCTGGTCATCATTCCTCTGGGTCAGCTCTCCTGGGTGCTCCATATTTAGTATCTTGTTCTGGCCTTGGTTTCTCAGCAGCTTCTCAAAGTTTTGCCTGGCTTACCCGCAGCCCAGCCTCCAGCCAGAGACTTATAAGGGGGACTCCACATGGGCTTCTGGCTCCCAGGCTGTGTAGCTTTTGGGTCTCCTTCCCTAGCTCAGAGATTCCTACTGCTTGGTGTCCCAGACTCTGTCGTCTGGGTCGGTTTCTTACTAAGGGCAGGAACACCTGGTGCAATCATGCTTCTGGCTTGCCTCTGGGTAAGCAGGAACAGCTTATGTGTTTCTGGTAGCAGAGGCAGCAGGGGAGAGTGCAGAGAAAACGTGACAATTAGTGGCTTTGTGTAGTCAGTGCCGATAAGCAACAGGGATCGCAGTGTTCTCATAGTTAAATCATTTGGCTTGAAATAATCAACTTGCCTGTTCTTGATTAAATAATAAGATATTTTACTCCATCTGCACCTTACCTAGTACTACATAGTTTTAAGATACTATCTTTGTATGAGGAAATAATTATAGTTTTGACCTAATTTCCTTGTCTCTCTCATTATTTCCCCATGTTTATGTGTGCCAATTAGGTAAATTACTTATTTAACAACCTCTCTTGTCCGCATGGAGTTGTCATTTAGATGGAGCTTAGTTATTCATACGTGTGTTGTTCAAGTTTCAACTTTAAATTTTTGTTCCTGGCTGTGCTTTGTTGCTTTCCAATGGGGTGTGTGATGAACCTTTGGATGGAGTCCTAGAGAACAGGGTGACATGGAGTGCTTGGGTCACAGTGCAATCGGGGCCACCTATGCTGCTTGATTTTGTGTCATCTAGACATAAGTCAGGGTCATCTGGTAAGAGGGAACATCACATGAGGAAATGTCCCATTGCATTGGCCTGTGGACATGTCTGAGAGGCATTTTCTTAATTAAATGATTGATGTGGGATGTGGGAAGGCCCAACTCATGGTAGGTAGTGCCACCTCTGGGCAGGTGGGCCTGGGTTGTATAAGAGAGCAAGATGAGTAAAACATGAGGAGCAAGCCAGTCAGCAACACTCCTTCATGGCTTCTGCTTCAGTCCCTGCCTCCAGGTTCCTGCTTTGAGTTTCTGCCCTGATTTCCTTCAGTGATGGACAAACATAAGAAGAAAAGCCTTTCTTGCCTTGTTGTTTTTGGTCATGGCGTTTAGCATAGCACTAGAAAGCACAATAGAACTAGCTGGAACCTCTACCCCAACCCTACACTATGCTCCTGACTCCTCCAGGCCATGCTTCTAAAGTTTAGTTGAAGTAAAAATACATGAATGACAGAAGTGTGGTTTTCTTTTCATGTAGAAGCCTCAATATGTCCATTACTGAAGCTGTTTATCTGATAGTGGAGGAACTTGGTTCCTACTATCACTTGCCAGGGACTCTCCCACTGGCTCACAACTTGGTGACAAGTCCTGAAGTACAGAGCCTCCAAGGGTCACTACCAATTAGAAGCCTCATCTAGACAGCAGGAGACAAGCTTTTAAGATCAAGAAGTGAATTGTTTTGTTAGGACTGGGAGCATGCCCCCAGCTCTATGCAGGCAAGTTTAGAGGAAGTATGAGCAGACTTTGGGTGCTGTGGACTAGGAAGCCATGTTAGGCTGAGAGGAGAAGGAAAAGGGGATGAGACATGGGGAAAGTTTGGATAAAGGATTTGAAGAAATGGCTTCTGAATTCAGAATGTTGGCTACTTAAGTATACAAGTTAAAGGGTCAGGATGTGATGGTGGATTGAACCTGTGCCCTTCATGGCTATTTCAGACACCTCCTCTGCTGGCTCAGCTCCCCTATGAAGCAGTGAGGAGGCAGAGGGAGACCTTATGGGGTCTCTCTGTGGGCATGGGAAGCTGGTGTGCATTTTTCATGAACAATGATCTGTTTATGCACAGTTCCTGGTCCCTGTGAATCTTTCCTAAATGTAGATCTGATGCAGTCCACTTCATGAGACAACCGAATACATGTAGCTATTAAGGATCATATCTCATCTCATGGGGGTTGGAAGAAACCCTACTGGAGCTGAAAAGTGACTTGGTGGTTAAGAGCACTGGCTGATCTTCCAGAGGACCTGGGTTCAGTTCTCAGCAGTCACAAGGCAGCTCACAGCCATCTATAACTTCCGTTCTCCATGAGTACCAGGTACGCATGCAATGCACATCAGTTCTCCATGAGTACGTGCAGTGCACATACATGTGTGCAGGCCAAACACATAAAAAATAAAACAAAAAATAAATAATACTGGTCCCCTGCTGCCAGTTAACCACATGAAACTGAATGTGCTATTTATTTCCAATACTTTCAACACCTCCGTTAGTAGATCCGTGTCAGATGGACAAGAAGCAAATGTCAACGTCTCAAGTTGCTTCTAGTGTAACTAATCTGTCTGTTTCATTCATTATTTAGTTTTCTTGTGTTAAGGTTTCCCATAAGTACCCTTTCAACAGGTCTTCTCTAGGGAGGTCTCTTTGTAGCCAATGGCCATGCCCTTGGATCCTCTCCCTTGCTTCTATTCTGCCGGAACTAGCAGGACATGTGGGTCGGAGTGGGTAGGTGGGTTGATAAACTGGTATCATGATGGGGGTATAAGAAGGTAACTGGTTTCTGAAGAGGCTGGTGAAGTTCCCTATAGAGAGCAGACTGTTGGCTATGAGACACGGATGACCTCAAGCCATCAGAGTGGGAGCTCACCCCCCCCCCCCATTACCTGTTGCTTCCAAAGGCCCAACTTCTGCTGATTGCCTCTCACAGACTGGAGTGACCAGGTCTCACATCTCCCTCCCCCGGGGCTCGGAGCATGAACAGTGTGACCAGGAAGCTCTAATCTTCCATCTGATTCCTTTCTTCCTGAGCCCAGCTATGCAAACACACAGTACCTCATCTTACTGCAGACAAAGGCTTGGCCTGAGTCAACCTTACCCAGACAAAACCAGAAATGGCCAGGGGTAGACGAACTTTCTTTCAGCAGGCAATGACTGTCACCCAAAACTGGAGACGAAGCTGAGTGTGACAGGGAGACAGTGGTGGCCAGCTTTAATTGTTAACTTGACACAAAATAGAATCATCTGGAAGAGAGTCTTTGTGGGAGATTGGCTGGTATGTGAGCCTGTCTGTAGGGGAAGTCTGTATGTTAAGTATGAAAAAGCTCACTATGGGTAGCTTTTCTTAGGCAAGGGGTCCTGAGCTGCAGGAGTGGGCATATTGAGCTGGGTGCAAGCAAATGAGCATGCACGTGCTCATTTCTCTCTGCTCTTGACAGGATGTAGCTATCTATTCCAAGTTCTTGCCACAGTGACTTCTCTACAGTTTGGACTATAACTTGAAACTGTAAGCTCAAATAAACATGCTCTCCTCGACCTGCTTTCTGTCAGTTGTTTTATCAGAGCTGGAGAAATGAAGCTGACACAACAACCAAACTCAGCCCCTCTTGTCCTGTCAGTGGAGATATGAGCCATCCCCCAACTCCCTCCCCTGAGTCCCCTCTATCTCCCCCCTGTGGTCAGGCTCCACTCTACCCTGCCCTTGGAATCACCAACACCACTGACCTCATCCAGGCTGTTAAACTATATCACACAAACCTGTGGTACTGTGACCTGTTACCTATAACCATGGCACTCACGGGACAGGGGTATTCTGTTTCTGTTTGCTGAGTGAATTGCACATCCCAGCCCTAGAGTAGACTGGTGGATTCTATAGACAGGGGTATAGTATCTCCAAGGGGTGGGGCTGCTAGTTAGAGGTCACACACTTGACAAGTCAGACAGCCAGGATGCATGGGCTGATGAGAGGGATTGACAGTCTGGAACGCTATCCTCAACTTGTGAATGTCAACACGGCAGCTTCAACAGTGTCACATGGTGAGTGACATCAAGGGTTAAGAGTGACCCTCGAGAGAACCTAAAATACCTGGCTATGCCCTGATGTTGCAGGCAGAAGAGCTCTGTGCTATTTGGGGTCTGGTGGCCTCACTGTGACTCCAATCAACAGGAGAGAAACTACTCTGCTCTGATTAGAAACACAGGGGGGCAGTGCCTTGGGTTCTTTTTACCTTTATTAACATGTACTAACTGCTTGTCACTCTGGGTTCCTGTGTTATTTCCATACCCACATACAACATGCACTGATCAAATCTACATTCTCTCTATCTCCTTCCATCCCAACTTGCTCAAACTCTGTTAACCATAATTCTGCATCAAGGCTGACTCTGTCACACCCACATATGGAGAAGACACTAAGTCCTTGTCTTTCTATATTTGGTCTATCTCACTTTACATGCTGTCCCTTAGTCCCTTTTGTCTTGCTGCAAATAATCAACTTCACAGTGTGCAATGGAATACTAGTAAGTCATAAAGACTTTACGTTCTTTTCCGAGGAGTCAGGGCACAGTGGTGTAGAACAATTAAAATCTCACTATACAAAACCTAAAGTATTTAGAACAAAAGAGCTCGTTTTCAGAATGAAGTGTGAGAACACAAACACACAGGCTGCATGGGGGCCTGTGGTACAATATTCAGTAACTCCAAAGCCACTCAACCAGAATTCACCAGCAGTGCCCTCTGGAGGTGGACCACACACAATAAGTTTACATATACTTCATCCAGTGGCAGAATTATCAGCAGATATTTCTTTTGAAAATATGGCCCTAGGTTTCCTTATCAGTTGCAATAAATGGACATCACTTTAGTCACTGGGAAAGTAAAACTTCTTCACTTTGGAGGAAAAAGAAGACCCACTGCACAAGAGAAACCTGTATTTTTCCCCCTGAGCTTTATGACAGCCCCATGAAGTCCTAAACCATCAACCATCCTCAGAGCCCTGACAATCCTTATGAATTTTTATGAAGCACTCCAAACACACTTGAGAACTCTGAGCAACGTGGCCATGCTCCTAGGTGAGTTTCTAGGGCTGACCAAACTTCATCATTAACTTTAGTTAACGGCAAGGAACACGTGACTTGTTTAAAAAAGAAACACTAGCTCCTTTTATTCTTCCCTTTTCAAAATCCCTCTGTTCTCAGGAGAGGAAGGCAGCCGACTCATCTAAAAGGTTATTACTCGCTAATCAGACCTCTTATTAACAATTAATTGGATCAAAAGTTCACTGGCCATTGTTGCTGTGTCAATTAGATGCGAGGGACCTGGGAGGCTGAAACGGAATGACCTTCTCAGGTGATAAATAATTTCCAGGGAGGACTCACCTTACCTCTGCTGCCTGAGCTGGGGTCACTGTCCTGGCTGCAGTGGCCACACAGGGCACCCTTCTGACAAGAAAAAGATGCGTTCTCTCTTATCAGACATGCTAATTTAAGCTTGTAACCTAAACCGTGTGAAACACCATCTCTGACAAACAGAAACTGCTGGGCTATGTCTACACCTGAGCTGCAAGTGACTATGTGCTGTCTTTAAGAGGAAAGAGGGCCAAATGACCTGTGTCCAGAGTAGCCCAGGTGGCCTTCTGACCCTCAGCACCCGCAGGGTCTCCCGACCTGGTCCCTGCACACACTGAAGCACCTTTTCCTGATTGCTGTTTTCCATGTCTGACCCCTTTATTGGATTTCTGGTCCATGGGGAAAAAAGCCTTGGCATGTAAGACTGGAATTTCCTGGCATCATGAAGATTGTCATTCCACACCAAACCAATTGCATCCTCCTGGGAACATGTGCTGTCCCCCAGACAAAAATAAGATAGAATAAAAATCTCAAATAATTGAAAACAGGGGAAGTGTTTATTACAAAAAAGTTCTAGAAAAAATATATGTAGCACAGTGCCTTTGTCAGTTCTGAGAGCCCAGCCCACTTCTTTGTGTATCTTTCATTGGGGGAACTCTGTATTCAAGAAGATGGAGAAGTGTCCTGTTAGCTTCTGCTCTCCACGTTTAAGTATTTGAATGTCAGAAGGATTTGCTGAACTGGATAACATTTGAACACAAATGACTGTGGGTATAATTCAAGCCAGGCTAGTAAAATTCCTCACAGAACAGTGGGGTCCAGTTACTTTTCATTCAGATATGGCATCTCACTATGATATTGTGCTAGGCTACATTCAAATGTCTGCATGCCGCTCATCTATCTGCTCACCTAATGAACCGGAACAGACTGTGTAGGGGCAGTGATGCCACCTGCTGTCCCATCATCTGGGCCTCCCTGTGTCAGGTGACTCCTCTTCGAAGTGACAAGACACTCAGCAAACACCTTAAGGGAGAAAAGGATTTATTTATCTTGCTTTTCAGTTTCAGAGGGCTTGGAACATGGTTGGTTCAACTTCTGTGGGCCTGTGGTTGGGAAGATTCCAGAGAGGAAAGCCGGTGGTGGTATCTTGTGGTGGTCAGAGACAGAGAGAGTAGGGAAGCAAAGCAAGATATACATTTAGAGGAACTTTTGGATTCCACTCCCTCCAATGAGCTCACCCCCAGTTGCACAATCTGCTGTCATTCCATCAATAGTTTAGTTAACTAGTGAGGTCAGTTCCCTTACAACCCAGTTACCTATCCATACTTGCTTCTGTGAACCAAGCCTCCCAAACACAAGACAACATCTCTTTCTTAGTTAAGGTTTTACTGCTGTTTACAGACACCATGACCAAGACAACTTGTATAAAGGACAACATTTAACTGGGGCTGGTTTATAGGTTCAGTCCATTATCATCAAGATGGAAGCATGACAGCATCCAGACAGACATGGGGCGGGAGGAGCTGAGAGTTCCACCTCTTGTTCCAAAGGTAGCTAGGAGAAGACTGGCTCCCATGTGGTTAGAAGGAAGGTCTTAAAGTCCACCCCTACAATGACACACTTCCTCCAACAAGGACACACCTCCAAATAGTGCCACTCACTGGGCTAAGCATATTTAAACTACCACAATCTCCGACTCCCAATGGCTGAAAGCTCTCCTTCCTTCTGACCAGCAACCTAGAAGCACCAGCCCTGTTCACTACCTTCCTTAACCAAGGCTGAGGAGTCCTAGGGCTATTTGGGAGACCAGAGGGTTATCTGCCCACTCTCTCCAGAACCAGATCAAAGCCAGGATACATAGTGCATGCAGAAGATGATAGAGCAGTGGTGCCCATTTCCCAGAAGCCACAGTCCTATCAGGGCCCACCAGTGCTGCCTCTTCCTATAACCTCCAGCCCATTGGCCTCATCCATTCAGCATTGTCACTGTCTGAAGAGCATCCTTCCCATTCCTGGGCTTTTGTTAACGCTGTCTGTGCAGCAGCTGTCACACTTATGCACTGAGATGGAGACACATAAGGGCCTGCAGATGGGACACAATGATGTATTTCTGATGAGATGAGGAACAGCTGAAATCTTAACTAGACACCCTAAGCCAACAGCCAAGCTCATTTTATTTAGTGATGTCTTCAGAAGCAACGAGGACATATCCTTCTGTTGCTATGTAGAGTCTAGAAACTTTAAATTAGCAGTGTTGGCCATCTTGGAGCCTGCAGAGACAGTGATAGCTGTGGTCCTCAGGCTACCTTACCTTTAAGGATAGTCAGCTGCTAGGCGTCCCTGTACTGCCAGCAGAACACACAGGAGAAACTCTCTATAGAGCTGCAGGCTTCACAAGGAGCTGAATGTTCAGGATAAAGACTACTAAGGGGCAGTGAGGAGGGCATGGGGCAAATAGCTTCTGTTCGGAATACGAGAAGAAGAAACAAAACCATGGAATGTCTCACAGGAGAGTGGGTGCCTGGGTGATACATGGGATGGCCTTTCTTCACATTACAGTGGTGAGGGATGGATATAGGTTTATGCACAGATGAAGGGGAGATGATAGAACTGGGGAAGATGCCTAATAACCAGAAGTCATGGATGACAGCTTAACATGCACATGCCATGAGAATGGCCCCTCAAAGGCATGTAGGTAGATCTCCAGACCTAACCATGGCCTTGTCATCAAGCTGGTTCCTCAGTCAGTGGACTCTGAAAGATGCATCCACTACAGGCCTAGGCATGTCGCTCTTCATAGGAGTAGACACAGCGTCAATGTCCCAGTGCAAAGGGAAACAGCCCTGTAAGTTTGCATTACAGGCCAACCAGAAAGGCATCATGGCTGGTCATTTGCACCAATTGTGAGTATCTACTCATCTAGCTCACACTGCCTTGACCAATGCCATTGTCTCAACTGCAGGAAGGTACATCCCAGGCATGCCACCTGCAGGGAAAAGTATCTTCGAATATCCAAATTTTTTCCTGTTCCTTTCTATTGTTGTATTGTAAAATTATTTTTTTTTCAGTGTGCACCTTTACTTATTGGCACAGGAAACATAGCATTAACAAATACATACATTTTTATCTGCCTAAAATATCAGTCAGTTGCCTTGGTGTCTAAGACACAATCTCACTGTGACGTCCACTATTGCTTGCTTAGGCTCCAGTTTGAACTTCTGCAATGAGTCCTGTTTCCAACAGTCAGATGTAACTGTCTACACTTTAATCACTCCAGCAATTCTCCATGTGTTCTAGACTGCTGCCTAGATACTGGCTCACATCTGAGCATGGCAGAGGATACTCCACAGAGAGGCCACCATGTCTGAGGGCTCCAGAAGCTCCAGGCCCAAGGCCTTCCCTATTCCAGCAACGCACACAGAGCTCCATTGTGCTGATATTGCCCCAGCTACCTGGAAGCCTGCCTTCTACTGGCGTAATGTGTAAAAGCCATGTCACAGAGGATATGGACAAATGTCAACAAATCCAACTTTCACGTTAGACAATGTCTACTCAGTTTAGTCACTTGTGAAAGAAGACTTTAGGTCTTTGTGCAAGGTGGGGCCTCTCTGGTGTGCCTGTGGTGGTGAACCTGTGCTGCTCCTTCCTCTACTGCCTAAGCTCCAACCAACCTTTCCCCAGAATAGCTCCCAGGTTTAGTTCACCAGGGTGCTCTAAAGTCAGGTATCAATCTCTCCTGAGCAAAGGCTCCTACAATGGGAGTAAATAGAAGATGCTGGAAACCTGAAGGCTCAAAGGGCTACTCCACAACTGAGCAACAATCTTCTTGCTGCTTCCCAGAAAGAGAGATCCTGATGTGATGCTGAGTACAAGCAGGGTGCTGAGGGAATCTAGACCTGAGATCCTCCAAAGAGTTGTCCCCAACCCCAGGCACCTGAGACAAGTGACACAGTACAGCCATGACATGGGTCAAGGTGGCTTCGCTCTGTCCTTCCTCTCATACTGATGGCTCCCACTAGCATTTGTCACAGTGGCATGGCCAGCAGGGATAGCAGAAGATTTGAAATTCTCTGTAGGTCCTGAAACAGTCATCCCTGAGGCAGGCTTCAAGGATGGTAAATCAGATGAACGTGCTGGTGGGTGCAGCCTGCAGCTTACAGGGTATACAGATCCATAGAAATGTCTTGTGTTAAGTTGAGCTCCTTCTGCCACCAGGAGGGAACGAGAGGTACCTTTTGAAGAAAGCTATGCTTGGCAGCAGGCTTGATGAGTCTTACCTTCATCATCCTCTCACACCTTAACAGGTGGCTCCTGCCAATCCCTGCCTGGAAGGCTGGTGGAAGGCTTCTCATTCTAGAACATTCTACACTGTAGCCACAGACCTAGAAATGGGCCAGGAACGAGCTGTCATGTGGGGCGCTCTGTTGGGAGATAGGACACTTGCAGACTGTGACCTGAGCTGTCACCCTAGGAGTGGCAGACCTGCCTAGCCTCCTTCCTGGTAAAGCCTGGCAGTGCAGGACAGGCAAGGGGTCAGATGAGCAGCAGCTCTCCCCAAGGAGAGAGACAAACAAGCTGGCCGGAAAGAACTAGTGATGGAGATTTGAACAGACGGGGCATCCCCAGGGCATCCAGGCAGCATAAGAAGATAGAATCATTACAGCTCATGAAGACGACCTGGAGTGCTCAAAAACTACTTAATCATGTTTAAATCGCTGTTTCCAGAGAGTTCATTTCAGTTCAACAAATATTTATCATCAGCTAATTATGTGCGGGACACTGTGAGCCGCCCTGGGGGTGTGGGTGAGGAGGGATGCTAATTAGCTCTGTGAGGTCTCAGTCCCAGTCCCGTTGGTTAGGATGCAGGTGATATTCACCGGCTGTGTGTCATGGCTCTGACATGGGGGGGATGCAGAACTAGACCTAAGGAGGCTCTAGGCTGCAGACTGGTCCCATCCTGCCCACTTTCTTCATGATCAGAGGGACAGATCAAGATGCTTGTGGGATCCGCTGTGAAAGGGAGTGGCTTCCTAGTCACTCCATGAACTACTGGCTCCAACTAGGATAGAGAATAGCCCTGAGGCAGGAGCAGCTGCAGGGAAGGGTGATGATGATGGTGGTTCAGCAGTGCTACAGCCACCCAGGGACTCTGGAAAGGTTCAAGAAGCAGAGGAAGAGGTGTGTGCTCTGCCAACGAGGATGGCAGGCATAGCAGGTTGCTCCAGAAGGAATGGCAAGGTGGCAGAAATCTCAGTGTCCCTTTACAGCAGCTCATGGCCTCTGAAGGGTGTCATCAAAACAGATATCCACAAAATGCGTCAGCATGCTGGTGAGGAAGCCTTTCAGGAGCAAGCCGAGCCTGCTGCCCACTCCTCCTGTTTTACCCTATTCATAGTTATTACCTCAGTAAGAACACTCTGCACAGCCTCTCTGCAAGGCCCTGACTCCCTAGACATACTTCATGGAGCCATGTGAGAGAGGTATATTGAACATAGACATTCCTGGAAAAAGAGATGATACTTTGTAGCAGCCCTTTGTACTGAAGTCAGTACACACGACCCAGTTTTTAACCACATGTTTAAGCAAATCTACTTGTGTTGTCCATGCTCTGGACTGGGCTGAAGCAAAAACTGACCCCTTCCAAAGCTAAAGAATATAGATTAAAATGCATACACACACCTACATAGCTGAACCACAAAGCACCAAGGATTGTGTACTATTGGTAACCAAGAGTGAATGGGAAAGCTGTACAGAGCTAGGAGCAGCCCTGGCTACATGGAGTCATCTATTCCCTGGCTACATGGAGTCTATTCCCTCCAAGTGTAGTCCCATGGCTTGTGGTAGAATGAGGAAAGTACTTCTCAGGAGAAGACCAAGGAAAGACAGGAACAGGCCTTCCTGGGGCTACTGTGTGCCACTGTGCTTACACATGTACAGCACATCACCATGGAGACCAAGCTCCCATGGAGTTGCCAGATCCGAGAGACCTGTTGACCTCTCTCAGGCTGTGTCAGGCCTCACTGAAGGTACTTTTTTGGCCCTTACCGTACCCCAGACTGGTAAGCCTGGTATTCCAGCTCAGCAGATTTCATTCTGCCCTCTATCTCTTCTGGAATCCCCTCAAAGAATAATCTGCCACCCTCTGGAGAATACAGGGTCCCTTGTTTGCATGGAAGGCTGGAGTTGACTCTTCCCAGGTGCTTGGGTACCAATGGAGATGACTGAGGGACTGAGGGGAAAAAAGGAAAAGTGAGAAGGCCATCCTCCAGGAGCTTGAGAAAGTGTATAATAAAACAACAGATCCTGAAGGTGAAGCCCCCATATGTGACCTGCAACAAAGTCTGCCTGTATATAGCCCATTTCACATGAGAGTTGCAAACTGACAAAACAAACCAACACAGGGATGTCAGGACCATGGACATCTGAATGTCCTGGATGAAGAAAACACCAGCAGAGTGAAATGTTCTACAGGAACTATAACCCAGAGTCCTCTCACAGGAAGCAGAGCAATGGGCCACCTTGAGGGAAAATGAGAAAATACACAGGTTCAAGACTTAAGACAGTAAGGGAAGAATTAAGACTTGGCAGTATGAAAGACTTATCTGAAGACAGCCTTATAAGAAAGAGAGATGACAGCACAACTTCACTATGAGAGGAAAACTCAGCTGCAGAGCTGGTGGAAATCATGGCTGTAAGAGAGAGAGAAGGAATACTGCTTCCTCCAGATCAGCAGTACTTCCAATGGTTTAAGCTGCTAAGGAGGGCTGGTGTGTTGGCTAAGAGGTAAAGGGGCTTGTGGCCAAGGCTAATGACCTAAATTTGTATGGAGAATGAGAGAACTAACTGCAAATTGTGCTCTGACCTTGACACACAGGGTCTACATGTCTTAACATATACACACAATAAATAAATTAAAGTGCAACAGAATAAACCACCAGGGAGAAGCAACAAACCTTGAGTTTTGCTGCCTTGTTTTGTATTCTCAAAGTTTCACTCTGGTGATCAGGCTAGTTGTGAACTCCAGGGCTCAAAGGATCTTCCTACCTCAGCCTCCTCAATAGCTGAGAGTCTAGATGGATACCACTCTATAAACCAGTTTTGAGGAGGGCAGACTTCACACAAACACCAAAACCCAGCTGCAGGATCTGAAAGCTAGAATGACTTTAGTGAGCCCCAGGATGGTACTCAACTATGTAGCAAGCACTGGGGATGAAGGCAGGCTAGGGTTAGGACTTGGAGTATGGAATGGCCCATGGTGTCTTGGGCTAGAGACAAAGACCGGACTCACTGAGGAGTCTACAGGAATCTGGGGAATCAGAGAGAAGCCAGAGCACAGCCAGATATCCTTTAGGCCTTGGAAAATACCAAAGACAGAGGCAATCCCAAAGGAACAGCCATTAGAGCAACAGGCTTCATGAACAGAAAGAAGAGCATGGTGAAGGGGACGTGGCAGTCAGATGCAAACAGCAATAGCTTTCCCAGGACCCCACACCCAGATAAACTGTTAAAAGTGGAGTTGAGGAAAAGAAGTATTAGGAAGAATGGGCTCCCGAAAGTAGTAACATTCACTGTGTGATCAGTGGTAATCGAGGTGGATAATTGAAAGGAAGAAGAGGCAGAAAAATATTGAAAAGTAAAATGTTGAAAAATCAGGGCAAAGGGTGGTAGTGATCCTGGTTAACTTACACATTATAGGTCATGTATACCCATTAACATTCTGAGGGGAACCACCAGAAACATAAATAGAAGGTATGCCTATGCTAACAGTGTAGGGGGGGAGGAGTAACAAACAAATAGGATACAAAATTGAAACAGAAAAACAGAAAGACTGGTTTTGGCAATGAGAAGGGATGGCCACTGAAGGTGACTCTGAAGGGACATAAGAGCAGTTGGACACAACACCATGCGGTTGGTTCTATGCGAGTACAGTCTTGGCAGTGTGGCATCGAAGGCTCAGTGGCTGGCTCTGGGGTTGACGACACTCTCATGGAACATGAAGTACCCCTGTGGGGGATAGAAATGTTCTACAGTTTAGAATGGTGATCCTTACATGGTCATGTACATTTTCCCAAATCACCAAACTGTATAGTACTCCAGGGATAAGTTATGTTGCAGAAAAATCATTCCCCAGTACATTTTATTTTAAACACTCACTTTAGCAGCCATATAAAGAGGGGATTAGAGAGAGGCTGCAGGGTGAGGAGGACACCGAGGAGGAGATCACTGTGGCAATTCTAGGATCACCATGCAGGTGAGAAACAGTGAGGGGCCAGGAGGGCACAGGAACAGACCAGACTGCAGCAGGAATCCTGGGACCCCCCTTCCTTGAGAAACTACTTAGCCAGGTAGTGGTGGCACATGACTTTAAACCCAGCACCAGGAAGGCAGAGACAGGGGGCTCTCTGTGACTTCTAGGCAAGCCTGGTCTACAGAGAAAGTTCCAGGACAGCCAAGGCTACACAGAGAAACCCTGTCTCCAAAAACAAACAAAGAAAGGAAGGAAGGAAGGAAGGAAGGAAGGAAGGAAGGAAGGAAGGAAGGAAGGAAGGAAGGAAGGAAGGAAGGATGGAAGGGAAGAAAGATTAAAAACAGAAAGGAGGAAATTTAAAAAAAAAAAATAAATACTTTAATGCCAGGAGACCTAGGCAGGAGGATTTCTGCAAGTTTAAGTTTAGTCTAACACAGTGTGATTCTGTCAGAAGAGAAAAGAGAGAAAGAGAAGGTGGGGAGGGAGGAAGGGAACAAAGTGTGGATTCTCGCCAGTATTTGCATTTTACCCTTCAACCTCACAACAGTTTCTCTTCACACCAATCACAGCACATCTCCATGATGTCAATCACCTCGCAAAACTAAGCATTCATTTGCCTCTCTGTGAATAAGTTACCCCGGAATATAGAGGGTAGGGAAAGGTGTTTTATTAGTTAATAATTTACTTACCAAATCATTTGATGCTAACAGATTCATATATTTTTATAGGCTGCTGAGATTCTGAATCACAGTCGGAGGAGACAAGCCCCATAGTTGTTTCGGAAAAATTTGAAATGACCCTCATATTTTACACAGGGCAGAGGCCTGACTGCTTCAACTGCTCCAGGTTCCATATCAGCCTGCACTCGGTTGAAGAATCAAGGTGCTATAAAATATCCCTGTGAGTTATCGCTGAAGTAATCTGTAAAGGGAAATATAGACAATGTATTCACAGCAGTCTGGGTATGTTCCTGGCCGTGGTATACAACCTCTGCTCTTCTTAAATCAGGATACCATCACACACAGATGAGGTCAGCAATAAAACATTCCAGAACTCATAATGAGACTGCACTGATGCTTAAAAGAAACAAAACAAAAACAAAAACAAGACAATGTGTTAGTCATCCAACTCCTTCACACAGGGGGATATTGGAGTCTGTGGCATGCTGCTGATAATGGGAAAATGTCTTCCCTCATCCCGGGTCTCTCAAATCTGTAGAAGTGGCTTGATTCCAGGAACCTCTGAAAGTGATCCTATTAGAAATGGTACTGAGAAAAAAATGAAGTTACTAGGGTAGGTCCTAATCTAATCTGACTATAGTTTTCATTATTTGTTCATCCATAACTTTATTTATGACTTTTATTTACAACCTTTGCTTTTTATCACTGTGTGATTGTGTGTATGACCACTCATGACATGGTTTGTGAAACAAAAGGCCTTATCCAGAGTCATCTTGTAGACTCCTGATCAGAACAAAGACACACACAAGGAACGGCACAGGGAAGGACTTCGGAAGGACATTGTATCTGTATACCAAGGACAGAACCTTAGAAGAGTCCAGATGATCCCCACATGCCTCAGCTTCCAGAATGGTGAGTGTCAACACCTGTGGTTTACACCCTCTGTGACGTTTGTTACAGTGTGAGAGCTGACTCATACACCACAGTGACGGAAAGGCAGGAGTGGGGATTCACTCAGGACTGAAAAGCCCAAAGAAGAGTAGTGCCAGACAGACAGTGCCACCTCTGATCACAAATGGGGTCCAGGCTTTGGTGTCACTGTCCTGATGGCAACCTCCAGCTTCCTGCCCACAGGGAAATCTGTGTCCTGGAGGTTGCTCTAGCTGACTTTGGATACCAGGACTCACAACACTTCACTCTCCAACTCTTGTCCATGGCAGTCATGTGCCATACACACATATCAAGCCCCTCCTGAAGTCTTTGGCCCATCTATACCATGCCCTCAGCTCCCAGCATTTCTAGCAGCCCTACAGTTTCCACACACAGAGGACTCAGGACACACTTGAAGATATCTATGAATCCCCTCCATGTGCTTTGCATTGAGTCAGCTGGGCTAATGAGGGTCTGAACACTTGCGTATGCTCCCTATTAAACAGCTGGCTAGCAGTATCCATTCCCAGATAGGGCTAGGCTGGTGTAAATGGAGGGAGATACAGTTCAGCCAATGACATCTGTAAGAGTCAAGATGAAGTAGTTGGCACCAGCCTGAGCAAAGGGTTTGGAAGAAATTGGTTCTCACTCATGATGGCTTCAGAATGTAGAGCCCAGATGACTCTGCCCAGTGACCACAACCTTGCACAAAGCTACTATAAAAGCACATATTGACACCTATCTGTTTATCCTCATGCCTGTACCACCTTAGATACTAATCCTTGGAACCAAAGTAATGTGTCAACATGTCCTGTGACCACCTGCTAGGTTTTGCCCCTAGAAGTCTGCCTTTGCTGCAGCATCTTTGACTGTAGCCATTATCTGTGGCATATACATTCTCAGTAGAATGCTTTCCTTGCCCTTTCCAATACTTTTCCCAAATAAGAATGGCATTGCTTCCACTGTAATCTCCTTGTGTTCCTGTCAACAAGCTGTCTGCACAGTCAATGCTACCCTTGGCATTCAGTTTAGATGTCAGCATCTTCTCTTCACCTGGGCAGGGGTCCAGGAAGACAGGGTCATGCCTGTTCACAATGTGTCCCGTACCAGATGTCTAGTGAGTGATTAATGCATGAATGAATGTGTGAATGGATGAGTGTAGGGGTGAATGAATAGATAAGTGTATGGATGAATAAGTAAGAGATGTATAAAAATAAACAGGCAAGTGGATGGATGAATATATGAATGGTTGGTCAAACAGATGAATGTATGAATGAATTAATGAATGAATCACTGGTAGCCAGAGTAGTTTACTTTTACCATGTCTCCCTTTCTATTACTTTCCCTCAGTTAGACTCCAAGAATGATAAAAAAAAAAAAAAAAAAAAGACAGAGAGACTCAAAAGTTGATGAAGGCTCCATCCCACAGACAAAAGGCAGAAGCCCTTGGCTCTGAAAAAGGTCCTGTATCCTGGCTCCATATCTGAGAAGGTGGACCTAGCAAGCAGAATTCTCTCTGGCCCTAGGCAGAAACCTTAAATTCTAAGCATTTAGTCCAGACCAGTATTGATTCTCCTGAGCCAGGGCTGTGGATGATTACCTGAGCAGGAAGCCTCCATGCTACCTTTACAAATATAATGGGGAACAAAGGACCCCCATAAACCCTGAGGCTTGCAAGCATGCCTGCTAGCAAAGTCCCCTCAATGCTGGACACCTGGTGCAGTGTTGGCATTCTGGAAATTTCTCCAAGCCTTCAGCTGTTCTCTAAGTGTCTCCTGGATTCCTCCCATGCACACGAATCCCTAATACAGCTCACTGCAATCTCCAGTTCACATTCCTGCCTTCTCTGCTAGGCCCTATGATCTTAGAAGTTTGTTTTCCTAGTAGGTAAAAGATAGAGGGTGTATGGGTGCATAAAAATACAGTCATAAGAATACAGATTTTGTCCTCACACAGAGAGAAATGTGCACTAGGTGATTGCCCTGGCCCTCTTGAATCAGTCTGCAGACATTTTAAATCTTATGTGCCAGACTTGTTTTAATAGGTACTGGCTTGTCTTTGTCCTCAGGGAACATACAGACCAGTTAAGTAAAGATAACGGCATTAATAACAGTCTCAAACACTAGGAAATCCATAGCTACATGTGCATATATTCAGACACGCATGTGTGGATATTGTTCTGCAGATGAGAAGCATGTAAGAGAATGGTAGAAGGAAACTGCAATGCAATGTGTGCTTGAGAACTGGAGGTTAGGAGCATGCACATGTGATGTTCCAGGGCAGAAATGGAAGTGGTTGATGGAGAGGAGCTCAACCACTGGACTGAGGTTGGGGACCCCTATGGAAGAGGTAGGAGAAAGACTGAAGGAGCTATAGGGGATGGCAAATCCATAGGAAGATCAACGTGTCAACTAACCTGGACACCAGGGAGCTCCCAGAGACTAACCAACCAACCAAAGAACATACAGGGACTGGTCTGAGGTCCCCAGCACATATGTAACAGAGGATTGATTGCCTTGTCTGGCCCCAGTGGGCCTAATCCCATAGAGAATTGATGCCCCAGAAGTGGGATGCCGGTCGTCGGTCGTCGAGGGTGGAAGGCACACCCTCTCAGAAGCAAAGGGGAGGGGTAATTGGGTGAAGAACTCTGGGATGGGAGACTGGAAAGGGAGTAACATTTGAGATGTAAATAAATAAAATAATTAATTTTTAAAAAGAGAGATCAGCAGTCAATAAAATAAAATCACCATATTATTTGAAATTCATGGGGAGAAGGTGAACTGGGACTATCTCAGAATTTATATTCCTTTAAGTCTAAATTTATATTACCATTTTTCTTAAGAGAGGAAGATTTTGAAGTTATAATTGATATTATTGTGGATTTTTTAATGAAATAAATAAATTCTGAGTCAACTTAAAGGAAGGAAGGGAGGGAGGGAGGGAGGGAGGGAGAGAGAGAGAGAGAGAGAGAGAGAGAGAGAGAAAGAAAGAAAGAAAGAAAGAAAGAAAGAAAGAAAGAAAGAAAGAAAGAAAGAAAGAAAGAAAGAAAGAAGGACGAAAGCTGGAAAAAAGTCAGATAAAAGTCTTTCATGGGATCTCGGATCCTTTGAATGAGTTGTTACCTCTACCTGGAACACAGACCTTCCCCCAAATGCCAAGCCTCCCTCTGAGAATTTTCTAGGTAATTTGACAAACCAAACCAAGTTACTTTGTTTTGCTTTTAGCTTTCTAAATATTCCTCAAAATTTTTAAATTAAAATGAAAAAAAGCAAAATAGAAGTTAGCATACTTATCAGTAAATGAGTAATTTTGGATATAACTTTTTCAAAAAAACATATTCTGTCCAAGCACTTCTTCAAGTGAATCTATGTTAAAGAAACAATGGGGGACTGGGAGGGTGGGGAGGAAGAGGCCTATGCAAACGAAGGGCAACCCAAGCACACAGCATAGAGAATGGATTTCTGTAGGACATAGACTGAGATGCTACCACAGAGACAAAAGAGGCAAACTGGAAATCACAGACAGGTTCTTCAGCAGGATAAGAGGACTTAACCAAGGGAAAGAGGAGTGAGGGTCTCTCAGCAGACCCCGTCACCACAAAAAACCCACATTTAAGAGAGCCAATGTCATCATTGGCTGGGAGTTTAGGTGGGGATCTTCCTGGAGTCTTCATCATAGCTTTGTTACACATCAGGAACTGACATCACTCCCTTTCCCAGCAAGAACTGGCCTCCCTCAGTGAGTGCTGGGATAGGCTGGAACCATTTTACTGACCAACCACATGCCTGTGTCACTGCCTGTTCCAAGGTGTGCATGTATATTCTGTCTCTGTTCCTCTTGAGCACACATGCAGGACACCCACCCACCCACACACAGACACATACACTCACTGGGGAAGAAGCATCTATCATGTTCTATATACTCCTACTGCTGGAGTAGCCACATAGGAATTATGCACCCTCCACTGCTGTGTATATAATCCCTGCCTATTGTCTCTGGGACCTGGAAAGGGGGCTTCACTAAAATAGGTCTCTCCAAATATTCGCAAAGAGGTATCTGCCTACCATATGCAGCGCATCCAAAGTCATTGGTTACAGCTAAGGAGCAATTCAGAGACTATACTGCATTGTTCATCTGAGTCCAAAATAGCCTTGTAGGGGTTGGAGAGAAGACTCAGTACTTAACAGTATATACTGCTCTCGAAAAAGACCTTTGTTCAATTCCAAGCACCTATACCAGGGAGCTCATAACCAACTCTAACTCCCACATCATCTTCTACACTCATAAGCACATAACTTCACACACACCTACACATTATTAAAAAGAAAAGTAAATCTTTTAAAAAATTAGCCTTCCATACAGTCATGCTGAGGCATACCTTCCAGATGAAACAATTGACTGTGAGAGTCACCTTATAATAGTAGTACTCCAGGTGTATACTTCTCAAACACAGGGAACCACAAGTTAGGGTAAAACAAAGTAACATGAAGCCCATGAAGAAACATAACTACCTAACAAGGGGCCTCCAAACAAAAAGATATGGGTAAGGTCCCTGATAAAGAAATCAAAAGAAATTGAAAAAAATTTAAGAGGATATAGCAATACAACCCAACAACACCAGGCAAGCAATTTATGCTGTGAATGAAGAATTAGGCAGAGACAGAAATCATGAGAAAGAATCAAAATGTAATTTCCAAAATCAATAACTTAGTAAGTGTCTTTGTTGGGGTTTCTATTGCTGTGATGAAACAAAGGACTAAAAGCAACTCCGGGAGGAAGGAGTTTGTTTGCTTGCATATCCTAAATCATAGTCTACGAGGTAAGCCAAGGCAGGAACTCAAACCAGATGGGAACCTGGAGGCAGGAGCTAATTCACAGTCCATGAAGAAGTGCTGCTTACTGGCTTGTTCCTCGTGGCTTGTTCAGCCTCCTTTCTTATAGAACTTAGGACCACCATCACAGGGATGGCACCACCCACAATGCTCTGAGAAAGAAAATTTCCTACAGGCTTGCCTGCAAGTAGATCAATCTTTTGGAGGCATTTTCTCACATAAGGTTCTCTTCTCTCAGATGACTCTAGCTTGGGTCGAGTTGACATAAAACTAGCCAGAACAACAAGTTAAACAAAAATGTAATTGAACATCTTGGCAATAAGACTAGAAGAAACAGAAGAAAATCATACAAATCTGTGTACAAGTCTCTTGAAATATCCACATCACACAACAGATGAAGAGAGAAATGAAAGAAGGGGAAGGGAAATAAAGGAATTAGGAATTTCTATACTGAAGTTAACATCCTACACCTTTAAGATGTTGTTAAATACATATTAGAATTTGGAGTTACAGAAAGCAAAGGGAAAATAAAAAAGTGTAGAAAACACACTCACTTTAATAATAAATGAGAATTTACACAGTCTTTGGAAAGATGTAAACAGCAGGCATTAGAAGCTGAAGAATCCCCAGTATCCATGACTACAAAAGATCATCACCAGAATGTGTTATAGTCAAACTGTTCAACATACAGGACAATAAGAGAATTCTCAAAACAGAGACAGGAAAGAGTGTCAAGTCACATACATGCAAACTCTCACCAAATAGCATCAAATTTATCTTCAGAAACCTCCAGGCAAGGAAGCAACAAACTCTAAGTTTTTTGTTTTTGTTTTTTTAAATAAATATCGGACAACCAAGAATACCCAAGAAAGTGATTCCTCAGAAAGAAAGTGGAAAAAAAATCTTCAAAACAAAAATATGGAATCTAGTGATCCAGAACTGAGGCATATAAATAGCAAAGATAAGTCTCATTACACTGGCTAGCCATCCAACCACAAAGTTGAATATGACTGGAAAAAGAGAATAGAAAGTATTTAAATTCAAACATCATCATCGGAATGATAGAAGTAAGTCCTCAATCACAAATAAAAGCTTGGATATAATGAATGGTATCTCCTAAGTAAAAGATGTAGGAAGAATGAATGGATTCCAAAACCACTCAATTTTACGCTGCTTACGAGAAACAAGAAACTCACTTCATCAGTCAAAACACTAAAGTGAAGGACATGAGAGATTTTCCATGTGAGTGGAAATGACGCCACTAGGAACCACTACAGTAAACTAGACTTTGATGCAAATACAATGCAGAGAAAATGAAGGTGGCCACACAATGGTCAAGAAGCCACATCTATAAGCATTCACATAACTAACAACAGAATATCCAGTGCTGTTGAAAAGGATTACTTGATATAAAGAGAAAGAGCTCTGAGTTCAGTGCTGTAACTGTGGAGGACATCATCGCCTCAACATCTGTGAGCAGAGAGCCCATTGAGACAAAATATCCACCAATAAACATCACAGTTGGATTATAGAGCAGACTAAATGATCCAATGGACACAGAACTGTTCACTTAAGAGCTACAGAAGGAAAGCTGCCTTCATCAGCATATGTCATCAAACCATCTCTCCATATTCTCTTGACTCTAGAGAACACAATATATTGGGCCACAGATTAGATTTCAAATAGAAATTCCAATAGATTTCAAAATGTCAAAATAATATCTTATGTTCTTTCATTTAGATTTTAAATTTTCATGTGTACATGCTTCTCTGCATTATGTATCTTCACTCTATGTGCATCTGGGGCCAGGAGAGGTCAGAAGAGGGCACCAAATCCCCTGGAGCTGGAGTTTCAGATTGTTGTGAGCCACATCGTGGGTATTGGGAATTGAATCCAGGTCCTCTTCAAGAACAAGTGCTCTTAACCACAGAGCCATTTTACCAGCACCTTGTGTATCTTTTCTGAATACAATGAAATAAAACTACAACTCAACAACAGAAGAACTTAACTTTTATAAATTTATAAAGAGCTACAGGCAATCAATGGCTGCTGAGAGGGAGAATCAGTCTTCTTTAGACACAAATGCCCTGATAGATTTTTTCCAATCCCACCTTGTCAGCCCTAAACACATATACACATAAGCAACACTGAATTGATCCAGATAGTTACACACACACACACACACACACACACACACACACACACACACACACACATACACACACACAAAATGATAATTAGAGAAGAGGCAATGAATTTGAGAGGGAGTGGAATACGGTAGAAATTAGAGGCAGATGAAGAAAGGGTGAAGATAAAGTAAGTACAGTGTTCACCAATGAGCTGGGTAGATTGGTTTTGAAAAGGTAAAATCAACAGACTTTCAACTCAGAAAAAAGGAAAGACAACTCTAAATTACAGCTAAAAATGGAGAGCTAATCATGAATAGAGAATCAAAAGGTTGTTGAGACTGTTATGAATAATTTATAATAAGAATAAGAAAACCAGAAAAAAATACAGATGCATTTCTGGATGTATATGAGCCAGTCAACTGAACCATGAAGACACAGAGAACTTGAATACACAAAGGATGAGTTGAGCTAGACTCTCAAGAAAGAAAAGCCAAAGGCTTCCATGAAGAATCATGCCACATTCTTAGGAAGAGACAATACCTATTCTTCTCCAATACTATAAAAAATGTGAAGAAATTCTTTCATACTCATTTCCCAAAATTATTTTCCTGATATAAAATTTCAGATAAAAACATAACAAAAAGCAAATAGTATACCAATATTCCTGATAAACAGAGGTAGAAATCCTAAGACAAAAACAAAACCAAAATCCAGTAAACTGAATCCAACACTGCGTAAGACAAATGAGACAGTTACCATTGTCAGATCTGATTGATATTGGGAAAGTCAAGATGGTTCAGCACAACTTAGTCAATAATCATTGTTCATCGCATCAACAAAATGAAGTATAAAATCATAAACTCATAGAACCATCTCAATAGATGGTGGAAAAAGATATTTGATAAAATTCATCATCCCTTTACAGTTAAAAATTCCTGGGAAAAAAATGTGTGGGATCTTGGGTATCCAAGTATACTTACATAGGACATCTTATCTGCTGTCGTATTATACCAGGGCGATTATGGATCCCATTGGGAGGAACTTTAAAAGCTCAAGACTTAAAGAATAGAGGACAGATACAATCCTGTGTGGTTTAGAAATCACTGCTTTGTGCCCATCAATCTGGACAGGTATTGCATGCTAAACGTTAGTAGAGTAGATGGGTGCCACTTTCCTATTAGTCCCAAGGTGCCAATGCCTTCAGTTGGACAGCTTCTCAGCTTAGATGAGGCCGTTGATCAGGTGGCAGTGAGAAGAGAAGGTGGAAGAGAGAGAGATCAGAGGGGTCTTCCGTTTATATATGGAGAGTGACGTAGCCACAGGTAAAGGTGGGCCAAGTGGATTCTGGGAATATGGTGGCTGTTGCCTTTGCAACAGGTGGCCGGGTCGTGCTCTCGCCTGGGTGTGATGTCACCAGCTTGGAGGTCCTGATGCCAACATTCATCTCCACCAGAGACAGGGGCAGCTGAGTGGTGCTAGCACCTGTGACTAACCACATGGGGGCTGCTGCAAATGTTTCCTGAATTATATACACAGACATATACATAGAATCCCCACACACATACACAGTCACAGATAGCGCCCCTCCATAAACACATAGCCATCTGCACACATGCACACACACAGAATCCCACACACATACAGACACAGACAGTACATACACACACATAAACACATAGCTACACACATACACACACACACACACACACAGACAGCATCAACCCCCCCACATAGACATCCACACACAGACACATAGTATCCATTTCCCCACACAGGCACATAGACAGCAAACACACACACACACACACACACACACACAGCACCAATCCCCCACAGACACCCACACACACACAGAGAGAAAGACAGATAGTACCCCTTCACACACAGATAAATGGACAGCACCCAATCCTCCACACATAGTCAGCTCCTCTCACATACAGACATACAGACAGCACACACACACACACACACACACACACAGAGAGAGAGAGAGAGAGAGAGAGAGAGAGAGAGCGCACACATAGACAGCACTCCCACACAGAGACACATAGAGAGCACTCCAACATAGAGACACATACATAGCACACACACACACACACACACACACACACACACACACACACACACACACCATCTGAGTAGACAACCCACCCCACTCCACGAATGCTCATTGCCCTATACGTGGCCTTGGTTGTCTTAACAGGCTCCTCTTCCTTCCCCACCTGTAGACCTTGGCCTTCTGCTTCCTCCCTTGATTCCCTGACTCCTGGAGGCCCACTTAGCTCCAGAGGTTTCCATTCCTCTCCACAGCTGGTTCAGTGAGGTGTTCTCTACATGTCAGATTTGTATGATCACGGTTTTCCAAAGTAGCAAAAATAAGACATCTGCTTCCAAAGTCCCCCCACCCCCGCTTTCTCATTCAGACACCACGGTTCATCCCCGGCTACCTCCATTCTGTGTCCCATCGCTTCCCTGCAACCACAGAGCCCCTTGAGGTCCCAGCTGGGAGGCCACCCAGGATCAGCTGCAGCTGCAGGAAATGAAGCCTTTGATTCAGCAGATGGCACCCTTTGCTCTGAATCTGGAACAGCAGTGTCTGCCCATGCTCCTGAGAGACGAGGAACGGAAAGGCATTGCCTTCTGAGTTGAAAGCACCAAAATGCAAACTGTCCCTCCTGGGTACTTTGCAAACACCACAGAGGAAGCCATGTGACATCGTTGGCCAGGTCAACCTCTCAGGATAAAACCCAGAAGTGCTCAGGCGGTGGAATAGTCCCTCCAGCAAAACACTTTCCAGAATGTTCTTGCGAGTTTCCTGTCTGCCAGCTTGCTCCTGTTTGTACTTGTCCTGTCGTGTGTCAGCCATGTTTAAGGACACTGTCTGAAGCAATGGCTCAATTATGTATTCTCAGGTGTGCCACCAGCCTGCATAAGACTAATTGTTTCTGCCTTGTTACCCATTGGAAACAATTATGATAAAAGTAACCAGTGTTTAAAATACAAACTAGATAGGCTTTCTGTTCAACTGAGTGGAAATCTCTGCCACTGTTTCCCACTGTTCTGTTTGGGAGCATCTTCAGTTCATTGTTTTTGTTTTTTCTGGTTGTGTGTTTTCTTATTTTCTGAAATATCTGTGAGTTCCAAGTGTGAGACAGATCCAAACTCTAAGATCTCCTCTACAGAACTAAGAAAATTAAAGCCCACTGGGCAGGAACTTTTGCCATGAACTTTATGTTCATGTGATTTTAGAGAAGATTCTTCTAGAAGCAAGTGAGAAAAAAAATCTAATATGATTCAGCCAAAAGTTACACAAGATATTAGATATTTTATAGTCTCCCAGGATTCAGGATGCAGTGATACCATGATGGCTGGGGACAGTGTCCCATCCAGTATGACTGACCATCTCTGGGTGTCTCCCCACTCTCTGGACTCTCAAACACCAGAGAAAAATGACCATCCCCACACAGCTGCTTCTTTGAAGACTCCAGCTGGTAGGGCTGGAATCTGATTTTCTACATCCCCAGGAATATCTCATGATCAGCCAAGGTCATCTGACATCATGCCCAGTCAGCTGTACCAGGCCTGTGGTCATACAGTGACTTCGGAAATGGACCATATAGTGAGTTCCCTGAGGAAGCCTGTGGGCACTCCTCTGCGTGTGCCTATGTATGCAAGAGGGTGCTTCTGTGTGTAGTGCATGCTAGGACAGGGAGCAAAGAGGGAGGGATAAAGGGCACCAGAAGATATGGTTTCTGCTACTAAGCAATTACAGTTATGTGAGTAAGTCATTTTCTTTAATGAGAGTGATGTCACAGGACACTTCTCCAGTGTTTACTATAAACAGGTTTGTTACTTTGAATAATTCTTAGGCTCAATTACAATAAGTATTTGGATCATTTCCATTGTCTGTCTATTGGATTGGCATGTCAGTTCACAGAGACACCAACCATAAGTCTTCCATCACTGTGGGTAAGAAGTTACCACTCTCCACAACCTTGTCCTCTAGTGCTCTGTGAACAGAGAGGGAACCACAAACAGAAGTTCAGAAGACAAAAAGTTCTAATGGCCTGTGGCCCATGTATACTTTATGGCACTAGTCTGAGGGTTTCCAGGTTCCCCTGCAAAGAGCAGCCCCTGATCCATTTCTCCTGTCCTGGGGTCTCTGCCATGAGGGAATGAGCTGAACCCCACCCAGATGTGCCCAGATCAACCACCCCAAGCACAGCTCCCTCAAGGCCCACTCAGTTGGCTCACAGTGTGTAAAATGACTAGGGTTATGAAATTCTCTAAAAAATTGGCTTACATAAATTGATTAGAGACGAGATGAGCTTCCTGAGTTTGCCTTAAAGGTTAATGGTGAGATTTCTGGTCATCAGATCACCCTGTGATTGTTTGGGAAATTTTCAGACTTTTGGAATTGTGTGTGGAATTCTGGCATCGGATGGTTGCTAATTTACTTAAATTATCAATATGCTGCTCATGAAAACTGCTCATGATTCTGCCACGTGTCCTGTCTTGACAGAGTCATTGCTACCTTTTCCTGTCTTCCCACCTCGCTCTACTTCTCTCTTTTCCTTCCTCCTCTCTCCTTTTTCTCACTCTCCTCCTAACTCCTCTTTCTCTTCCTTTCTCTCCCTCTCACTCCCTCCATAGCTCCCTCCCTTACCCATGTCTTAATAGCGCATCTCACAATGTTCTGCTCATTTTATGAGCACTTAATTAAATCCAGGTACAGATGATTGATGGGAAAGAAAAACAGTTGGGTAAAGAATGTAGGAGGTTTGAAACTTTGGCACTGAGAACAAATTGGAGCCTAATTAACAAACAGGAAGAACTTGAAGTCAGGTTCTGTGTGGAAAGCAAGCTCTGTAGTCATCCGAGAAAAAGAGAACACAAGCAAGCACCTTAGCAGATGCACATCTGGAAGGGTGTGGCTTGCTTAGAAATGCCCAGCCCGTCCCTGAGAGCTAAAGAACATGACCCTATTCTCTGAAGAGAGTATGTATGTCAGAGACATCCATCGAGAAGACACTGTTACAGATAGCATTTCAATCTTTCTCTGTAGAGAAGTCTCTAGGATGTTGCTTGCTAAGGTCCAAGGTAATGCTCAGTAGCAGGTCGGGGAGAAAATGAACAAACTGCTGGCAGCAAGCCAAGAACCCATATTAAGGCACATTAAGTGAATTAGATATGACACCCCCAGCCCAGTGCAAACACACAAGCACATCACTCCGTTCGCAGGCAATGTAAAACATGTCAGCATCCGCTTTATAGCTTTCTAAAAGAGCCAGCTTCCTTTCCCCATGCCAACTAATTAGGAGCATGATGTCTCCCTGTTTTCACTGTGCTTCAGCAAGGTCAGGACAGAGGCAATACCCCATCTTGAAGTATCTTTGAGAAGGCCTCCAGGGATAGCTTTTGCTTGCTGATACCTTCTCTTCCCTCCTGAGGCTCTGGGTACTCACAGAAAATAATAGGAGGGCAGGTATGTTCTACCACAAAAGATGCCACCAAGACCAGATGCACATGGTACACGCATGGATGTGCACAAACATGTGCGCACGCGCGTGCACACACACACACACACACACACACACACACACACACACACACTTCTTCTTAGACCCAGTCTTTCCACAAGACCAGAGTAACAAGAAACCTTGTGCACTCCCTTGTGTAAAAAGAGGTCATACCCTAGAACCCTGGATGAGCAGTGAGAAAGGAGCCCAGCAGTCAACACTGGAAGTCACCTTACTTTTCCTTTCTAACTGTCTAGAGGTAACTACACCCTATCTCCGGAGCCAGCAATAGATGGAGGTGAAGAACCTGGATTCCTTACCTGTACAGTCCAGAGAATAATTTATGAAGTCATGCTTTTGGCTTTGATGGACACTTATTGAGTATGTAGCAAGCAAAAGTAAAAAGCAAACAGCAAGTAGCAGAAAAATGGAAGCATCAGAAGAGAACAAAACATCATCAGCTCAGGAGTTTACAACCTACACCAGAGAGGACTAAAGTAGCCTGCTGGGTCAGCACACAAGGGAACATCATCAACGCAGGCACTTATAACACCTACCAGAATCCAAGTAGAGAAGAGAAAGTGGTTAGGTAAACTTCCACCCATTGGCTTGCTTCTTGTTCCACAACAGGGACTTTTTTTTTACAGTATGGAATAGACATGAGTAAGTCCCGTAGGAAAGAGTTTCTCTTCTGTTTGTTAAGGATGTGATGTTTTCAATGCCCTTAGATGTTTATTGTTTTCTCCTCTCTTCATTACCAGGTTGGGGGAACCACTCTGCCCCAGGTTCAGAATACTTGCAGAACACAGAGCAATGCCTCCTGACTCCCAGAGTCCACTTTTCACTGAGTCCAGGAAGCATCTGATGATTTACCAACAGAATGCCCTCGACACTCCCACTATGTGCTGAGAAAAGCCTGGGAAAAAACCTCTGACCTTGGTCCAGATCAGAGCCCTTCTGTGCACTTATGCAGTGTGAACAGGCTATGTGAACCAGGGCAGCTCCTTCACCCCACCACAATATGGCTCCCATGGGTGGCTTCATGTCTGCACTGATGCTCCCAGACTGTGGGACTCTTGGAATGATTGCTCTTTGTACTGTAGAAGTGTCTTCCCATGATGGCCCATGGTCTTTCTTAATGGGGATATGGTACCTGTCCAACTACCATCGTTCAGCCACTTCCACTTGTCCCCTGTTGCCATGGAAGTCACTAGTCTGAAGATGGGGAGGGCCTATGCATGCTAACTCTCAAGAGTTTATTGACAAGCACTCACTTGAACCTGAGGGGAATGGCATACATAAACCAAGCAAAGAGCAGCACGTGGTAGTTGTGGGATAGGCCGCTTCATCACCTGCTGATGGGAGACAACGAGGCTGAAAAGGGTTGGGGGTTAGGACTCTATAGAGAGCACACCCTGCCCCTGCTCGGTGCTCCCATAAAGCAGTGAAAGCAGTTGGGGCTGGTGTATATGGTATGTAGCTACAACATGGAGGCAAGAGTGGAAAATGGGCCCTGAAAATCTGTTCAAAGTGTGATCTGTGTCCTCTTGGAGGTTTGTGGGAAGAACCTGGAGGCCTTTACGGGACACATCACCATTGTTGGTTTGGGGAGCTCTTTCCAGTAGAGTGAGGAGCAGTCTCCATGTGGAAGCTGGAGCTCTCCTAGTGGCAAAGAGGACAGTGGGGATGGTGATGATGGACTCTAGTGCTTGTAGTACAGTGGGGGTGGGAAGAGCAGCACCACAGACAGGATGGGGGCTTCAATGAGCACTCATGTGAGGATGCCCAATTACGGTGACACTGGAAACCCAGCCTGGACACTGAAGGTCCACACCATGTACAGGGATCTGTGGGGCTGCAGAGGAAGCAGGTGACACATCAGCTCCAGCAGGCCCTGAAGACATGGGGGAAGACCACGTGGAGAAATGTCCATGGCGGTCACAAAGGGAAGAACTTCAGAGAGGCTGAGAAGGACTCAGTCAGGAGAGAGAAGGCTTGGCAGAGAGAGGACTGAAAGAGCAGGAAGGGGGTGGAAGAGAAAAAAAAAGGAAGGAAACAGAAAGACCTTCCGACATGAGGGAAGGCTGGACAGACTGATTATGTAAAGAATGCAATCAAGCTGAGAAGTGAAGCAGAAAGTCAAAATGGTGCTCAAAGGACAAAGCACTGAGACCCTTACCCTTACCTTGCCTGGCTGAGCCTGGCCTGAAGTGTAGTGACAAGGAAGTGTTAGTGAACTCCAAAGACCAGTCCAGGAGCCGATACGATGCAATCACACCAGGGCCTTTATTTGAGCTAGCTCGGGCTCAGCCCATGCTGACACACAGGATGGTTTTGGTACAGAGAAGCCCAGAACATCTATGGGACAAGGTTTTATAGAAAGCAACAAGCGGGTGGTAGGAGTGGGTGTTTCTGGCCTGGTGAGCATCTAATTGGAGAGCTAAAATGGCCTTTAGCATAATTGGCTTGTGCTGGAAGTCAAACCATAAACTTAACTTCTGCTTCCCTCTGCATTGGTGGTTATGAGGCAGGGGTGGGCTTGTAACCTAGTGTGCAGATTTGTTTAGGGGGTGTCTCAGTTAGGGTTTTACTGCTGTGAACAGACACCATGACCAAAGCAACTCTTATAAGGACAACATTTAATTGGGGTTGGGTTTCAGGTTCAGAGGTTCAGTCCATTATTGTCAAGGCAAAAGCATGGCACCATCCAGGCAGGCATGGTGCAGGCAGAGCTGAGAGTTCTGTCTTCATCTGAAGGCTGCTAGAGAAGACTGACTTCCAGACAGCTAGGATGAGGGTCTTAAGCCCACACTCCAAATAGTACCACTCCCTGGGCCAAGCATATACAGACCATGACAGGGGGTAACCTGGAAACTGGAGTTAGATTCAGGTCTTGTTGAGGGAATAACCTGGAGACGTAGGTCTTATTGGGAGAGTAACTTGGAAACGAATGCTAGGTTCTGGAACTGTTAGTTTACCTGAGTTCAAACTTAGATCAGGTTCTCTAAAATGGAGTCTGAACTTAAAAGATTTGGTCTCTCAGAAGCACTAAGCAAGATCAAGGGCAGAAGTAGATCTGGGTACCCCACAGAGGTGAAGAATCTCATCCAGAGTCCAAGAGTCCTCTCCAGTTTCTATGTCGATAGCTAGGATGTCTTCTGTTTAAAGAACTTTCTAGAAAAAAAAAAAAAAAAAAAAACAGGACTGTGGAGGGTGGGGGCAGGGTGTATGCAATAGACTATCCCCACAGTGTATGCATACATGCAGATATCTGGATAGGGGACAGATGAAATAAGGGATAAAAGCCATCAACTTGCAATGGGTTTGATTGCCAGTGGCTGGTGGCTGTTTGGATTGAGACTTCCGGGCACCAGTAACTTGGGCACCATTCTCTATGACCATGTATGCAGCTGAGATGTGTGTCTAGACCTGCAGCCATGCCGTAACCCTGAGGCTCCTGCACCTGCAGCTAGCTCCACTTTAAGTGCGCATGTGCTGACTCTAAGCTAGTTGGGAAAGCCAGCTGTGGCCTGTGCATGCCTCAGGTGTCTTCTGGGCACCCAGAACCATAGTCTATTACAAATGCAGATCAGCCAAGAGATAAGATGCACCAAGGGACATCTGTGTGCTTTCTGGTGATGTCTTGACACACAGGAGCCTCCAAGTTCCTACCAGCACAGAGAGTTCTAGGAAGAGGAGTCAGGGAGAAACGCCTGGGGCACACACCTGCATGGCTCACTTACCTGTATGAGGCTGTAATCCCATCTGCATTTACTTTGAACACATGATGGGTGGATCCCGGCTGCTGTTCTTGGCCTTCAATTCCAGCATTTAGCTCCACATACAGTGGCTTGATTACAAAGCATCTTTCTCAATAGCCAGTGATAAAGGAGCACAGGCTCCCTAATCACACATTGTTACTTAGCTTAGGCGGGCACCATCTCCAGCCTGGAGGTCTAAGAGGAATGCAGTGTACCATACTAACTGAGTAAGGGATGACATATCCTCAGCAAGTGTCTTTACTGGGCTTTGAGGGTATCTGAGTGACAGAGGTCAGCCTTTATGACACAAAGAAGCTCATTGTATTCTTTCAGAACACCTTCTCAGGCAATGCAGCAGGACGAACTCTAAGCCTTCTTTATTCCCAGATAAGTACACCTCAAAGCTATAACTATCATATTCCAAAAGGACACTTTAAGTGTAACCAGAGAAACAGATTGACTAAATGTCCTGGGCTGGAAATAGGTAAGATGAGTTGCATTCTTAACATGCTATGTA
Organism: Uromys caudimaculatus; assembly: GCA_028551405.1. Lineage (NCBI taxonomy): Eukaryota > Metazoa > Chordata > Mammalia > Rodentia > Muridae > Uromys > Uromys caudimaculatus. The sequence goes on from CM052716.1 coordinate 1,641,613, forward strand.
GTTTGTCCTTGAGAGAACAAAAATAGAGTACATTGGAAATGTAAATAAAGTATCAAAAAAAAATAGAGTGCTTTCATGGTGAGCTCTTGTGTTCACTTGAAGCAAGCGAGTGTCATCTAGGAGGAGGGAACCTCAACTGAGAAAATGCCTCCAGAAGATTTGCCTGTGGGGCATTTTCTTAATTAGTGATGGATGGGAGAGGGCATAGCTCATTGTGGATGTTTCCACCCCTGGGCTGGGGGTCCTGGACTACATAAGAAAGCAGGCTGAGCAAGCCATGAGGAGCAAATCAGTAAGCAGCACCCCTCCATGGCCTCTTCATCAGCTCCTGCCTCCAGATTCCCACCTGGTATGAATCCATGCACTGGCTTCCCTCAATAGACTGAGATTATGGATATGCAAGCCAAATAGATCCCTTCCCCCCCCCAAGTTGCTTTTGGTTATTGTGTTTTAATCATAGTAATAGTAACCTTAAAGAAGACAGATGCAAGGGTGTTAGCCTACGGGCTTCTCTGAATTGTGTGGAACACACTGACCTTGTTACATAAGCCTCACTGAATGCCTGTGAGTGTGCCAGCTCTGCTGACGTTTGCATGGGTTCATCTTTGACAGTGCCAGCCCCACCTCACCCTGCTCAGCTTCATCTTGCTCTTACCCTGTCTGGTATCACTCTTCTCCTTTCCTGCATATCCCCTTCTATGTGGTGAGGTCACTTCTGCTTCATTCAGTCTCTCAACACAATAGAAAATATTGCTAAAAGGGAAAAAAAGTATGTCAGAGATGCTCTATGACAGCAAGCTTTAGAGATGGTTGACATATGGACAGGTGTAAATTTTTGGACATTAGTATAAATGAAAAAGGAAATAATATGGGTTCAAGGTTACAACTCCAAACAAGCAAAACCACCTGCCTAAAAGAAAGTTCCTGTATTTCTGCACATGCACGTGTGTGGATATGAGTTTGCAGTGTACTTGGGTGGTTCCTATAGTTGTGTGAGCCTGTGTGAGTATATGTGACTGTTATTATATACTGTGCGATGTCTGGTGTCTTCAGGTCCTGTGTTTATCATGTATTTGAAAACCAGAGTGGCAAAGTAGTCCCCAAAAGGTTCATGGTTAGTGTGCATATGCTTATTTTTCTATATTTGTGCAAGTTTCCCAAAACTAGTCTAATTAATTCCTTAAAAGTCATGCATATGTAGGTAAAAATTTGGACTGACAAAATGCATGTGTGACCCTAAAGAAGACAACTGTAAAATCCCAACAATGAGGCAAACTAGAGAAGCAAGGGTAGAAATCATAGATTTGCAAACACAGCACAAGATAGGGTAGCTTATGTCATGGATGCAAAGTGACCCCACACAGCTGGAGGTGCTGCTCTGGGAAGTTGGGGACCCTTTAGGAGGTGGAGCCTGTCTTAAAGACAGTCAATCAGGGATGGGGCTTTAAGGTTTGTAGGCCGAGTCCTCCTCCAGCCCAACATCTCTGCTTCTGACTGCCAGTGAGTCCCAATCTCATTATCTCCCCACAATGATGGATTGGAATCCCTTAAGAGTGTGAGCCAGAATAAATCCCTCACTGCAAATGCTTCTGCTAGATATTTTTGTGAAACAAGTAACTAACCCAGCCTTCCATTGCTGTGAAGCTATGGATGGATAACAGGACACAACTTCTGTCGGTGGCTGGAGAGACATGAAAAAGGAGGGATGACGAACTTGTCACCTGGAGCCCCATCATCTTCTGCTGAGTGTATTAGTTACTCTGATGCTGCGACACAATACCATGGTCAAAGACCACTTAAGGAAGAGAGCTTACTTTGGCTTCCAGCTCCAGAAGGAGGGAGGAGGCGTGGCGGGCAGGAGCAGGCATTGCTGCAAGCAGCAGGCATGGCAGCAGGAGCAGGAAGCTCCTTTTAACACAAGCTTGAAACAGAAAGAGCAAATGAGAAGCCTTTGAGAGGGTAAACTCTCAAAGGCTTCCATGTCCAAAGTGCTTCCTCCAGCAAAACCTTCCCAGACATCACTAACTGAAGGCCTGATGTCCAGATATCTGAGTCAGGGGGGCAGCCTTATTCAAACAACCATGGGATCAGCATGCACTGACTGCTTCTGAGGATGGCAACCTAATCCATTAATCAAAAGAGCTACATCAAACAGAATTGAGACAGGACAGACCTGAGAGAAAGACCAGGAAGGACAAAATGACAGGCACTGATATTCTACATGGCACATACACATGGTCTAAGATCAGGAAACAGATTTCATATTTAACCATTCTAGGGAAAGAAGTCACTCTTCCAATCACAAAACTTGATAGCAATTGCACAGTTATAGGTGGCAACATGTTTCACAAAGCAGAACTCAAGAGATGGAGAGAGGGACTTTCTGGAGACCACAAACATGACTCCATCTTGTCAGCTAGAGAGATGAAGAACCAGGGATGTGAGCAATCCAGAAAAGGTGGACACTAGATGCAGTGAACTCAAATCCAACATGCAACCTTTATAGAAAAATCTCAGTCCACAAAGAAAGTCACTGAAAAGTACAATTTGAATCCTTCTAACATGATACAACACAAATAAATGATTTTCAAAATAAAAATTGCCTAAGGCTGGAGAGAAGAATCAGTCCAGCTCTGGCCATGTTTGAGTAGGAGGACTTGAGCTGATCCTGAGAAGCCAGGTAAAATGGTGAATCGGCTGGGACATACGTGTAATCTCAGTGCTTGGGAGGCAGAGACAGGAGGATTTCTGGGTATCAGTGGCTCACTGGTTCTGTTGAATCATTGAGATCTGAGCCAGTGAGAGGCCTTGTCTCAGTGTACAACATGGAAAGCTCCTAAAGAATGACAAAAGTTTGATCTCTGGCTTCCATGTGCATACATACACAACAGAAAGAGGGGGCAGGCTGACAGAAACAGAGAGAAAGAGAGAGAGAGAGATACAGTACTGGCTGGTTTTGTGTGTCAACTTGACACAAGCTGGAGTTATCACAGAGAAAGGAGCCTCCCTTGAGGAAATGCCTCCATGAGATCCAGCTATAAGGCATTTTCTCAATTAGTGATCAAGGGGAGATGGACTAGTCCATTGTGGGTGGTACCATCCCAGGGCTGGTAGTCCTGGGTTCTATAAGAAAGCAAACTGAGCAAGCCAGGGGAAGCAAGCTAGTAAGCAACACCCTCCATGGCTTCTGCATCCACTCCTGCCTTAAAGTTCCTATCTTGTGTGAGTTCCTGTCCTGATTTCTTTTGGTGATGAACAGTAATGTGGAAGTGTAAGCTGAATAAACCCTTTTGTCCCCAACTTGCTTCTTGGTCATGATGTTTTGTGTAGGAATACAAACCCTGACTAAGACAGATATACACAGAAACATAAGCTTAATGCTACTACACCTCCCCCCCATACACACACACAATAAAGTGCCTCTTCAGGCTCATCAGAAGTTTGAACCAAAAGGGATATTTAAAAATAACCTGCTGAAAACAAAGAAACAAAAAAATAATGGGTGACAGCTAAAATGTTATCCGCTGAAAAGAGATGATCAAATAACTGCTGTAAACACTCTGCTTGAAGAATCTTAGACCCGAGGACACATCAGCAAAGAGGTGGGATACAAAAATACATCCAAGACCAGTGGCTCTTCTATACAGTGAAAAGGAATCCACTGAAGAGGTTGGAAAGCATGCAGTCATAATAGCTTCAAAACAAAACACCAAGCATGGACTTAAGCAGAGAGCAGGAAGACTTCTACAATAAAACTCACAAAGCACACAGAAAAGACACAAAAGAAGACAAAGAAGTTAGGAAGACCTCTGTCATCATAGTTTCCTTCTCTGTTGTTTGCAGCCATAGTTGCAACCTAGGGAAGGAAGAGCTTTTGTCTTAATGTTCTGTCACAACCCATCACAGGGAAGTCAGAGCAGCAACCAAGGTAGCAACCATGGAAGAACACTGCTCACTGGTTCACACGTTGGCTTATGCTCAGCTACCTTTCTCATTCAGCCCGGACCACCTGGACCTCCCAAGTGGGTCTTCCACATCCACCTTCATTCAAAACAGTCCTTCACGGACCTGGCCACTGGCCAATCTGATTGAGACTGCTTTTCAATTGGGCTTCCTAATCCCAAGTGATGCTAGATTGTGTCCAGTCAACAGTAAAATATAACCCAGGCAACCTAACATTCTCATGGATCAGCAAATTAACAGTTTAAATGATCATAGTATTTAAATGATCCAAGCAATCTGCAGATTCACTGAATCCCAACCAAAATTTCAGTGACATCCATCACAGAAATGGGGCGGGTCCTAAAATTCATATGGCATGATGCCCAAAATAGCCAAAACAAAAAGAATAAAGTGAGAGATGTCTAACCAAATTCATATTACAAAGCCAGAGTATCAAACACAGCATAATCTAACACAGAAATAAATGCATAGTCCACTTGAACAGAAGAATCAGAATTAAACACAGAGTTAAAGCCTTTTAGTTCTTGGCAAAGGTTCTAGGAGGAAGCATTTGGGGAAAGTTAGCCTCTTCAGCAAATGGTGCTGGAAAAACCGGATATCCAGGTACAGAAGACATTTGTCTTATCCTTCAGTGTCCATCAGTGAGGTGAATCAGAGCAGAAACCACTGAGAAATACTGCTCACTGCTCGCTCACTGGCTTATACTCAGCCATCTCTCTTGCACAGCATAGATCGCCTACCTGAGGTCTGGGAGTCTGATTTAAACTGGGTCCCAGGCTCATATTTGGTACAAAAAAAAATCAAATAAAAATGGATCCAAGTCTTTGATGTAAGAACTGAGGTTCTGGAACTGGTTGAGGAGGATTTGAATGACTCAAGAAGTAAGAATTAGTGCCTGGGATTACAAGAAACCAAAACTTTCTGTGCAGAATAAAAATCAACAGAGTAAGGAGCAAGACTCTGGAATGAGAGATTTGTGTTAAATACTCATCTGACAAAGAATTAACACATAGATTATACAACGAACTCAAAAAATTAAAGGACAGAGTGACTAATACAATCAACAGGTGGGTCCATGAGCTAGACCACTCTCAAAAAAAAGGATAAGTGGCCAATAGACACTTGAAATGTTCTCTGTGTCCTTAGACACCAGAGAGGCACAAAGCAAACCTAAAGATTTCATCTCACCCCAAGCAAAATGTATGTCAACCGGAAAGCCAACAGAAACAAATTTGGGCAAGGATGTTGGGGGAAAGGGACCTTTATTTTCTCATGGTAAAAAAAAATAAAAAAACTAAACTAAATTAAACTAAATAACTAACCATTATGGAAGCTGCATGGAATTATGGAAAAATTAAAACTAGAATACCAGGTGTTATCATTCCACTACTCAGGATATGACCCTTGAGGATCATAAGTCAGCTTGTCACAGAGATATCTATGCATCCGTTTATTGCTGCACTGTTCGAAATGGCCACAAAATGGGACTAGACAAGGTGTCTGTCAATATATGAATGGTTTTTTTTAAAGTGGTGTATGTGTATAATGGACTTTTATTCAAAGGTAAAGAATGAAATTCTGCCTATTACAGGAAACAGACAGGACTGGGATCAAATAAAATCTGCCATATTCAGAAGTCAGCACTGCGTGTTTTCTTTTTCACCGGGATTCTGGGAATAAAAAAGAAGAATGTGAGGTTAAATAGGAGATGCCAAGATGTAGAAATGGAAGGAAGAGGAATAACAAAGAATAAGAGAGAGAAGTGACAGTGTGGTCGAACACATTATATAATGGGTGGAAATTGAGTAATGGAATCCCTTATTCTATACAATTAATATATATTGGTATAATATAAAGCAAACAAGAACACTACTGTGATGAATTTGGGGCAGTGTGAGGTCATTGTGTTCATTGAGATACACTAGATCAAAAGGACAATTATTAAGTCCACTGGTGGAAAGCATTGAAGGTCAGAGTCATAGAGAGTACACAATGCGTGCCAGAGGCTATGGTCAGCGTAGTGAGTGAGTTACTGTTTAATGAGAGGTCAGTTTCAATCTGAGAATTCAGAAACATTCTAAAAGTGGATGGTGGTGTTGGCCTCTCTGGAACACTGGCCAGTGATGATTAAAGGCTTAGTAAGTCATGCTTTGCCTACTTTACAATAAAAATGAAAGCAAAAATGTTTGAAGTAAAAGTGAATTGCTCAATCCAAAAGATATGCGAAAGACTCCAGACTGACTTAAAAGGATTATCAGGAAAAGACAGCAGGGAAGGCATGAATGAAGGGCACAAAATCAACCAAAATGTTCAATGTGTAGTTAGTTCACTAATTAAAAAGTAGATAATACCCAATGCTTGTAAGGCATGAAGAAATTCATAGAAGGAATCAACACAATAGTAGAAATTAAATGGAAGAAATAATGCCAAAAGTTACACAAGAAAGTACTTTGCGGGTCTACAGCAACTCCATTTCTTGATCCCAAGGCCCTGCCCTAAGAAAGTCCCATAGGGGCATAGACAATGAAGGAACCTCAGAACCTGCCCTCCTCAGCACCTGACATCCATCTTTAGTACACCCAATCTTCAGGGGATAGCTGCTCTCATTCCTATGGGGATATTCTTCACTCCATCTCCTGTGTGCCTCAGTCCCCCCTGCTAGGGGTTTTGTGGTGTTGGGATGAGTCCAGCAACACCAGGTCTTAGAGGTCATGCTTCAGGCTGACAGGACTCACACCTCTCAGGAGACACTGTGGGAGAGGCCACATAGGCACCAAGAATCCTATTGGGGTCACCTCTCTTGTCTGAAGACTTCTGAGGCATGTGCTTCTGGATATTGTTGATCTGTCTCAACAAGAGCACGTAAGGTACAGCTAGGCACCCCTATTTCCTCCAGTCCTTACACTCTAGTCAGGGCAGAAATTATTGCCAACAGAAGGTAGGGCTTTCTCCAAGAGGTCTTGAGGATTTCCCCTTCTGTTAACATGGTGCCATCTGCAGGTTAGGTAAAAAAATCTTTCTTTTCTCACCAGAGCTCACTGGTGGCATCCTATGCTGAAGTCCAGCAATGTAATTTTGTAATTTTATTATTTTACATCCCTACTACAGTTTTCCCTCCCTCCTCTCAGCTCCTGGTCACCTTCCCCCAGGCTCTACCCATCGTGCATTCCTCCATTTCTCTTCAGAAAAAGGCCAGCCTTGGATATCAACCATCCATGGCATATCAAGTTGCAGTAAAACTAGGCACTTCTGTTGGTATTAAGGCTAGATGAGGTAACCCAGTAGGGGAAAAGGGTTCCAAAGGTGGGCAACAGAGTCAGAGACAGATCTTGCTCCCACTGTTAGGAGTTCCACAAGAAGACCAAGCTACACAACTGTAACATATGTCAGCACTGTTTCTATACTTTAACTTGCTTTTATTTCCATCTTAGACTTTGGAGAGGCAGATGGTAGCCATTGGAGCCTATGCTGTCATTGCTAGATAAGGGTTACTTCAGCTCTTCAAGCTGGCAACTGTCCATGGTTACCACAAGGTATTACCAACTATGCCACAGAGAATAGAACCTATGATGTCAGGGGATTCAGAGCTCACACAGCATACTGAATGCCCAGACTCAAACAGTAACTAGGGAGTCACAGTATGACTGGTTACAGTGTAGCCATGAGTCCCAGCCATTTGTGAGCCTTTAACAGCCACCACAGTGACTTTTGGAAAGCTCTTTGTTAAAACAGGGAAGTGTATAAGTTTTCAATAATACCCATGGAAAGACACCTTCCCTGCTATCCTAGGGCAGGGGTGTTTACAGAGGGAGCAGGTCCAACTGGACTGCTGGCCATAGGAAACTAGGTCATACTGGGAATCTGTAAGAGGGCAAAGAAGTGAATATCTATTTCCTGGACCAATCTAGAGAAAGATTTATTTATTTTATTATTATTTTATGGGCATGGGTGTTTTTCCTACATGTATGTCTGTGCTATGTGAGTGCCTGGCACTGGAAGAAGCCAGACGGTTTTAAATGGCTTCAAGCTGTATTTACAGATAGCTGTGAGCCTCAGTGTGGGTCCTGGGAATTGAACTTGGGTCCTCTAGAAGAGCAGCTAGTGCTCTTAACGGCTGAGTCATCTCTCCAGTGCCCTAGAGAAAGATTTTAAGCAAAGTTATGGCTTTCCTTGAGGTCAGGACATGCAAGCTCAGCCACTCATGGAGAATATTCATTTGATCTCGTCATAAATGCATACTGAGCCCCACCTGAGGTGCTGTGTGGGCACCTGGATGCCTTCTCACTGATGGCTTATTTTTCACTACTACAGCGTCTGCAGGACAACCCTTGTCCCTGGTGTGGGGTTTCTCTGTACCCCTGAACCACTTTTTTGTGTCACCAGGTATTTCCTCTCAGCAACTTGCAGATTTCTCCAGTCCCCCATCCATCTACCTCCCACAGTGAGCAGCAAATGGGTCTTAGGCTTTCCTCTTCTGCAGGTGTATAATGTGCTTCATTCATAAGAGACCTAGAATCCACGTCAGGTCATCCACTCTCTCTGGTGGCAAGGGATATTTATAAAACACAAGAATATTCCCGGTGGACCCCGGCTTGCTCCTCACCCTATCTAGCTGAGCTGTACTAGCCTCCTGCTCCTTGCCTACTGGTGAGGCATCACGGGTCTCAGGGAACTGGTCTCATTCCCTCAGTGTATCACTTCCCCCTCTCATTGATGCCACAAAACACTGGACAAAACAACTGAAGGAGGACAGCTTTCTGTTAACTCAGAGTTCCAGGTGTAGTCTATCCTAGCGGCGAAGTCATTCTAGGTGGAGCTTTACTTCCAAATCCAGGAAGCAGAAGGGTGAAGGTTGATGTTCATCTTAGTTTCAGTCCAAGACCCCAGTTCACACGATGATGGTGCCCAAACTCAGTGAGTGTCTTTACTTCTCAGTTAACCCAGTCCAGACATTCTCTCACAGACATGGTCAGAGACTTGTCATCTAGGTGATTCTAGAGCCTGTCACATTGACAGTTCATATCAGCAATCATGGCCAAGATGAACTTACTGCAGGTGGGCAGGCCATTTGCCATTCTCCTCCCCTCACCCTCCATTGACAGTCACCTGATGCTGCTTCCAACTGCCCCTCTCTACAGGTTCACATCCTTTCCCTGCTTTATGGCTTTTCTCAGCCTGTGTCATCATATTATAAGCTGTATACTTGCCTTATGTCTATGTGCCCTTTCTACTCAGCATAGGGGATGCACATGTGCCTGTGCATGTGAGTGCTTACATGAATGTGTGTGTGCACATGTGTACATGCATGCGTGTGTTTCTGTGTGTGTGTGTGTGTGTGTGTGTGTGTGTGTGTGTGTATGTGTGTGTGTGTGTGTGTGTGTGTGTGTACGTGTGTGTCTCTCTGTTCCCGTGTCTCAAGCCTGGTATGCAACAGGAGCCCCATCAGTGCTGTCAGTGTTCCCTCCATCAGGTCTTGAGTGTGCCACCAGGAGGATGCACACGAAGTATTAAGACCACTTTTACAATGTGTCAGCCATGTTTCCATAACTCTGATTGAAACCAGACTGTAGTACAAATCACTGGCTAATAGAAGCTTTTTCACGAAGATTCATCCATGACTAGAGTGTAATCGGAGAACGGAAGTAGAGGCAGGAACATGAAATCACTAGACTGTAGTGATTTGTATTGATTGCCAACTAGACAGGATCTAGAACCACCTAGGAGACAAACCTTGGAGCACATCTGTAATGGAGTTTCTGGATTATGTGGGAAGACTCACCCTAAATACAGGTGGTACCATCCTCTGGGGTAAGTTCCTGGAGCAACTAAACAGGAGAAAGTGAGCAGAGCACCAGCATTCATCTCTGCTTCCTTCCTGAAGATGCTGGGTGAGTGGCTGACTTACACTTTAATCACCATAGTGTCCCTGCATGATAGGCCGTACCTATGAACTGTGACCCCAAAACCATTTTTTAAGTTTCATTTTATCAGGTGATTTGTGATGGCAACAGGACAAGGATACAGCAAGCACATGTTGCTTTATTTTTTGACATGGGACAAAATACAGAGCCTCCCATGAGTCAGAGCAAGCACATTCTCACATCAGAGAGCAGAGACTGTGTGTCCTCACTGTAGGCAGTTTGGCAGGGAGTTGCCACCTCCCACGGGGACCCCTCCATCTTCCCACACATGGCATGCCCTGGGCACAACAAGGGGCATAATTTTGTCTTTAATGGCTATGCCTTTGATATCCACTTGTTCTTGTTCTCGTGTAAATTCAGTTTCAGGTCTATAAATGATCACATCCCACCTGAGCTATTCTGTGGCACACTGGGCACAGCCCCCATAGGTTGTGGGAGGGGATAGCTCTGAAGCGGGTGTCATGTCTACTGAGAGGTGCGTGGGGTGCAGAAACCACAATGACAGTGGCACTCATATAAGGGACAGAGGCTGTATGACAGACATCAGCAAGGCTGGTTGAACTATTCAAATCAGCCAGTGTATTAGTACATTTCTGTTGCTGTGCTAAAGCACAGGGATAAAAATCAGCGTAAGAAAAAAAAGTTTATTCCGTGGCAGGCATGATAGCAAGCCCAGACATGGTGGCAGGAACAGGGAACTACAAGGTCTCCTCTCAGCAACAAGCAGGAAGCAGAGAGTGAACTGGAAGTAGGGCAAGGCTACATAATCTCAAAGCCTACCCTAAGTGACATGCTTCCTTCAGCAAAGCTGCACTATCAGATACCTGAGTCTATAGGGGAATCCTCATCTGAACCAACATTTAACATCATTTGTGTATGTATCTGAAGATCTGGACCTGGGAACAACACCCCACATGACATGGACCCAGTGCTTCAGTGTCTACTTCCACAGTGGCTTCAGCTCATGGCTGTTGGAAGAGGCCTCAGCAATGCCTGTGCAACCTCTCCACAGGAATGCTTGAATATCTTATGTTGGCAATTCCTCTAGGCTCTGTCCAACAGCTATTTAGCTACTGCATAGCTGCTTGCCAGGTGCGAGCCAACCTGGCATATATGAAGGACTACTCAGCTAACCCAACACTCTCTGTCTCTGTCTGTCTCTGTCTGTCTGTCTCTCTCTGTCTCTGTTTGTCTTTCTGTCTCTCTGTCTCTCTCTGTCTCTCTCTCCTGATCTCTCTCCCTCTCTCTGCATTCTCTCTCTCTTCCCCACGTGTTCCCAGCTGGCCTCTTCCTCTCTCTTCCTGCCCTTCTCAGTTCCATCCTTTCTATGCCTTTACCTACCTTTCCAGGTCCCTCTTCCTTCCCTCAATAAACATCCTTTTGTACTAGGCCTGTTGCCTGGTGGTGATTCCTCAGGGAAACACCTTGGCCAGCTGGCTGAGGTGCTCCCTCTCTCCTCATACTGCAGTTTAATTTTTTTTATTTTTTTTTTGAAAAAACAGCAAATCTTTATTAATTTGCTTGACAAATTATATCCAATGTAAATTACACATGAAAATGTATAAACATGTTTTTTCACATGTAATCAACTTTATTACATATGCAGATATCAATAATTCAATGTAACAGAGTAAAATTTTTCTTCAAGGTCCTCCAGTTGTTTAAATTGTATTTATTAAAAAATACAAATGTTTTATGTTAATAGTTATAGATACATCTTTTTTTTTCCTTTTTTATTTTTGATACTTTATGTACATTTCCAATGTTTCCCCTTTTCTGAGTCTCCTCTTTGGATACCCCCTGTCCCCTCCCCAACCCGCCTCTAGGAGGGAATTCCACGTCCCACCCACCACCCACCCGTCCACCCATCCCCATATTCCCGCCTTGACATTCCCCTTTACTGAGGCCTCTAACATCCTCAGGCCCAAGGGCCTTTCCTCTCTCCCTGATGGCCATCAAGGTCATCCTCTGCC
>CM052716.1:1653969-1697551 GCA_028551405.1 Uromys caudimaculatus
GGATGATATTTTCGAGTTCCATCCATTTGCCTGCAAATTTCATTAAGTCATTGTTTTTAATAGCTGAGTAGTACTCCATTGTGTAGATGTACATTTTCTGTATCCATTCCTCTGATGAGGGACATCTGGGTTGTTTCCAGCTTCTGGCTATTATAAATATGGCTGCTATGAACATAGTGGAGCATGTGTCTTCATTACATGTTGGAGCATCTTCTGGGTATATGCCCAGGAGAGGTATAGCTGGGTCCTCAGGTAGTATTATGTCCAATTTTTTGGGGTTCGCCAAACTGATTTCCAGAGTGGTTGTACCAGCTTGCAATCCCACCAACAGTGGAGAAGTGTTCCTCTTTCTCCACATCCTCGCCAGCATCTGCTGTCACCTGAGTTTTTGATCTTAGCCATTCTGACTGGTGTGAGGTGGAACCTCAGACTTGTTTTGATTTGCATTTCCCTGATGACTCGGGATGTTGAGCATTTCTTACTGCAGTTTTATAAAACACAGCATCTGGGGACACACGGCTCCTTCCCCGGAGCAGGTGGACCAAGTAAGATATAGAAACAACATGATTTATGAATGAGTTACCTAGGCCTAGATGTGGTAACCACCATTGCCCTACCTTCTCTGTGCCACACAGCTGTTCCCAGCACAGGATGTAAGCTCCAGGCTTGACTCTCATGCCTCAGGAAGTCTGCCCATCCTCACCATTCTGATGTGCCAGGTCCAGTGAAAGCCCAGAGCTATGTTTTTAGCAAGGTGATAGGTTGACTCAGAGGACATGTGGTTCTCACATGGGAACAGTGACTTAGGTCCCATTATAGGATATGAACAGTCAAGAACTAAGAGGGAGACTTCAGTGTTAAGGGAAGCCACCTGAGCAATCGCTCCCAGGAGAAGCCTCTGTGTCTTCTGTGTGAACTGTGCCTAGTTTGCAACGTACTCTGACTCTGGGCAATCCACATACGAATAACACAGACTCCCCCAGCACATGTTCTGGAGCTGAGCACCAAGCAGACCCTTGTCTGCTCAGTCAGGCATGCACATGGTTCTTTTCAGTAGCTAGCTATCATTGTGGAAGCTTTAGATGGGTGAGGGTTAACGATCTAATTCCCCTAAACTCATAATGTGGTTATAATGAAAGCAAATATTAGACTCAATTAGGCTACATCTGTGAAGCCTATTAAATACACCTTATTAACAAGCAGGTATAAAATTCCGACAACCTGTTCTGTGGGCTTGATGGAGTCCCAGACCTTCCCTTGAAGTGGGATGAGTTTCTGTCTTCACAATTGAACCTTTCTGAGAGTGTTGGAAGCTGCGAGTAATTGTTCCTAGCCCATATGCACAACCCAGAACTGGCCTGAACACACCAGGAGTCATGACATTGAGGATGGGACTTCTCCCGGATGAGGCCACAGAGGGCAAGACTGATCCAGAGGCAAGGTGATGCTGAACAGGACATTTTAAATGTGGTTTACTCTTGAATCCATGAACCCTAAGTTGAGCTCCTAGCTGTCTTAAGCCACATGGCTGCTGTATCAACTGCTAAAAAACTGAAGAGAAAAAAACTAGTTTCCATTGTAAGCAGCAAGGCTGCCTCAAGGCAGCACTGAGGAGCTCAGCTCAGCTCAGCCTTTGGGCTTAGAGCTCCAGATTGGGACATCCATTCACCGACTAATTCCCAGGTCATTAGCATTCTACACAGTTCATCTTTGCAAACCCACCCCAGACCATCTAATTGCTTATGGTGGATCTCTCTCTTCCTGTCCTTGCCCTTCTCTTCCTGTCCTTGCCCCTGTCTCTCCTCTCTCTGTGTTCCCTCCCTTCTTTTCCAGTCTTTCCCTTGACTTGTCTCTGGTGACAGGAGGAATTGATTATGATTCCTTAGGGAATTCTAACTAATCTGTTACTGCACTAAGCAGCCAGAAACCCCACCTCATGTACCCAGCCAAGTTCAGGGCTGTACTTGGCCTACCTTCCCTAGATTGTGGGTGTGTGTGTGCAGGCCTCTTTCTTTTCCATAATCCTAAGAATAAGTCTTTTCATTAAGGGCAGCCCATTGCTAACCCTTTAGTTTGATCAACAATCCACTATTTTACCAACTTAAACTCCTCTTTAACATGTATAATGCTAATTAGCACATTTATAGGGTAGCTGAGCAGTTGGTATTGACTTTGAGAGGTGCTGCTGGCTATTTGGCTTTGTGAGGATTCTGATCCTTTCTGGGCAATATACTGTCTAAAGTGTAGCTATGCGAAGTTCTACAATCTTCCCCATGCTGGTAGTGCCACACAGGAGTCTGCAGCCAGGCCCAACCTGTCTCAGCTAGGTGAGGAAATGTGACTCTCCCCCCAAACAGATTGCCTCATGCTAAGAAAATAGATCTTCTGAAATGAAGTTATTTCTGTGGTAGAAGCAAGGAGCTAGTTCCCCTTGTCAGCCACCATTGTTATGAGGTACAAATCTCACATGTATACACCCTTTACCAGATTAAGTCTTTCAGGTACACTTCCCTCAAAGCCTAGCAGTCAATGCAGTTTGATGGGCTGAGTTAACATCTCTGAAAGGTGGGTGTGTCCTAACACCATATCTGCAGATGTGATCTTTTTTTTCCATGAAGTGTCTTTGGAGATGCACACAGGTGAAAATGAAGTTGGGTAAAGCAGATTATAATATGACTAGAATCCTTAGACACAGGGCCATTGAGGCATATGGACAGGCACAAAGAGAAAAGCAATTGAGAAGATGGTGTTTACCTAATGCTCCAGCAGCTAGGAAGAGGATGGATCACATTTGATTCAGCCAGGTGAGTCACAGAGATAATACACCTGTTGTAAGTAGTTTATGAGTTGTTTCACAGAATTCAGTCCATGGGTAGCTGACTGCTCCCTTAGGCCAAGCACTATGTCATCTGATCTGGTAGACAGTTCACATCATGGAGGCCAAGAAGTGGAGAGAACTCAAGCAAGGTGCACCCTGGAATAAGATATGCCCTTCAAGATACACCTCATGACCCACTTCTTTCTTCAACCAGATTTCATTTCCCAATCTATCAATGGGTTAACCCATCAGTGAGATCAATATTCTCACAGTGGAATCATCTGTTCATAACACAACTAGCTGAGGGCCAGGTATTCCACACTCGAGCCTGTGGGAAACACCATGCAAAAATATAGGAAGACCCTTTTACTGCCTCTGGGGAAGGAGACAGAAGCTAATCATACATGATTCCAAATCCCCAGCTCAGGACTGAGAGGAGCAATTTCTTATTTTAAGATACCATGTTTAAGAGATATTGTTATGGTAGTCAGAATGGACTCTGTCTCATGTCATGTCATTGTAGACATGACAGTAAAATTTTTTTAAAAAGTTAGACTTATCAGTTACAGACACACAGATACATGCTCCTTCATGAGAGAATGATCTAGATACTAGTGAATCAGCCTATCACAAAGGACAAACCTTGAGACACAAGACACATCAGAACAGCAAGTTCAAGGAGATGGGAAGTATTTCTAGGAGGGGGCAGGGCAGGAAAACATGGCCAATGGGATGGAAGTTTTTCATCACCAGGACTGGAGAACATGAAGATCAGAGCTGTCAGCTGCATAGCAACTGGAGAGTAGCAATGAAAAATTATTTTAAAATCTTGAATTCCATGTTCACTGATGTTCAACTCAATGTTTCTTTCTTCCTTTCTTCCATCTTTCTTTCTTTCCTTCTTTCTTTCCTTCCTTCCTTCCTTCCTTCCTTCTTTCTTTCTTTCTTTCTTTCTTTCTTTCTTTCTTTCTTTCTTTCTTTCTTTTCTTTTCTTTTCTTTTAAATTCACAGGTGGGAGTCTTTATATAATCAAGCTCCCTCCTCATGTTCCTCAGCATAGCTCCCATTGTGCTCAGCTGCAGCAGAGAAGGCATAGTAGAGACCAGCATTCCTCAAGGACAGCCAGTTCCAGCCAATTCCTGACCTTTGGTTCAAAGTAGCATCTATTGCAGCCATTGTGACTGACCCCCAGAATATCCAGCTGAACAGTTCCCTCACTAGGCATCAACTGTGATCTCCAGATGAGACTGTCTAAATTCTTCACTGTGCACTCTCCAAATGCTAGCAAGTCTCTATCAAAGGTGCCACACCTTCTTTCCTCTGGTTGATGCTACTTTTCAGAATGGACCACTTTTAAAGACTTGGGTTTGTACTAGACTGTTACAAGCATTCGGTATAGAAGTGAAAATTCCATAGCTGGTAAGCAAGCCCACCTCTCTGGTGTCCCCATTCTGTAACTCTAAGATAACAATTGTTAGAAGAGGCTCCTGGCTTGCAGAGAATGGAATCCACTTCTCTAGTGGATTCCTCAAAACAGCTTGCAAGATTCCAAGCGTCTACCATAAATGACAATCACCAAGGAAGGAAAAAGCAAGATGAGACACACCTGATTCATCCCTGCAGCCTTACAGCTTGCTGGGCCTGTCAACCAAAGGATCTGGGCAAGACCTGTAAGCCCCTCCTCTTCCTCTGCAGTACGCCCCTCCTCTTCCTCTTTAATAAACCCCTCTTCTTCCTCTTTAATAAACCCCTCCTCTTCCTCTTTAATAAACCCCTCCTCTTCCTCTTTAATAAACCCCTCCTCTTCCTCTTTAATAAACCCCTCCTCTTCCTCTGCAGTAAGCCCCTCCTCTTCCTCTTTAATAAACCCCTTCTCTTCCTCTGCAGTAAGCTCCTCCTCTCACTCTGCAGTGGAGACTTAGATTGGTCAGCCTAGATTGGGCTCCTAGGGTTTGTCCTCTACCATCATGCAAAATTACTAAACAATCATTACCTCATCAGATCAGAGAGGAGTGCCTAAATACATCATCAGTCACAGTTGGGTTTAGAATCCTAACCCAAATCAAATCATGGAATCTTACCAACCGAGGACTCTGAACAGGAAGTGGTGGCCCTCTGCTGGCAGAGTGACTGTGGACTCACAGCCATCTGCTGGTGATGTCACGAAGAGAATGTAATAACCAGCTCTTCTTTGTCAGTGAGAAAACCTAATAAAAAGAGCCCAGAACTCCTCTGGTTGCTCAGAAAATTGGAATCAGAGATTGTGCAGTAAGGGACAGGCTTGCATTGACTATCCAGAGCAGTTTCTGTGGCAGGTTCTATTCATACAGGGGTCAGGTCAGCTCTGCTCTTGTCTCTCACTCTTCTCTCCCTGAAACTTTGCTATGCCTGCCAATTTCCTGCTGAATGTTAATGTGTAAGTGCTATTTTTCTAATAGAAAGGAAGAGAGTAAGTTCTAGGGAAGGGGCATGGCCACTAGTCATCCAATGCCACCTTAGTGGTTCAGCACAATCTGTGGAGGGCTGGGCTTTGAATTTCTGGCTTCAGACAAGTGCAGAGATTTTGTTGGGGGGCCAAGCAGGACTCCACAGGCTTGAAAACAACTAATGTGAGAATGAGGTGGTAGCAACTGTAGGAGAAAGGGTCCTCCAAGCAGAGAACTCTCAAATGAAGCAGGAATGTGGACTCTTGAATCAGTGCTTCTGAGGTGAGGGGACAGGCTCAGTCTTTCAAGTGGACAAGGGGACACCAAGCAGAGCACTTAACTGGCAAGCCCAGGTCTGCTGGTAGCATCACCCTTGTTCAAAGAACTCACATAAACCACTGCCACTCCTGCCTTAAGGGATGACTGA
Source organism: Uromys caudimaculatus (assembly GCA_028551405.1). NCBI lineage: Eukaryota > Metazoa > Chordata > Mammalia > Rodentia > Muridae > Uromys > Uromys caudimaculatus. Next base: position 1,659,641 of record CM052716.1, read on the forward strand.
CCCTTGGCTGTTTGGGCCACCAGGAACCATGTGAACAATTGAACAATCTCACATGACCTGACATCCCTGTACAGCATCCCTGAGTTTCCTTCCCCTGAACTGTTGTTTCTTCTGGTCTTGTTTGAGGAAGGACACTGGGAGAACATCTACCTTCTTTCTTTGGCAGGACCCCACACACACACACACACACACACACACAAAGGAGCTCATTCCCTTTATCATCCACTCAACATTTCCTTGCCTTCCTTTCAGCATTTACTTCTAGCCAGTGAACAGGTAAAGCCTTTCTGCTCTTAAAATCCTAAATTCTACTACCCAAGGGCCAAGTCCCACCCTTCTCCCCTTTAGTAAGGCTTCTGAGGAAAAGTCTCATTTCATGAACTGGATGTGTCGTCACTGCTTTCCTCTGCCCTGCACACCTGGCTTCTCTGACCAGCACTCCTGACTCCCTGGCCAAGAACCCTCCAGGTCCTAACTGCACTCTGCCTTCCTCTGAACTGCCTACAGTATATGGAGACTGCTGCTGTCTGGAATTCTCTGCTATGTGTGCTGCAGGCACAGCTTTTTAACACTTTCCCTGGCCTTTTCTATTTTTTATTGGAACCTTCAGATTCTTCTTTCTGAAGACTCTGACAGTTGGTAGGTCACATAATCTACCTTTGAAAAGAGCTGGTAGACTGTCTAGAGAGAAGCTTAGGCAGATGTGTATTGGTGCTTGCCTACACATATGTATGTGTACCGAGTATATATCTGGTTCCTATGAAGGCCAAAAAAGGGCTTTGGATTCTCTGGAACTGGAATAACAGGAGATTTAGGCTACCATGTGGGTTCAAGGAACTGAACCCTGGTTCTTTGCAAGAGCAGCAAGTGTTCTTAACTATTGAAGGATCTCTCCAGAATCTTCATTAGAATCCTTAAGATGTTAAGATTGTGATATCAAAAGAAGGTCTTCTAAGTATCATGTTACACTTTCCATATATAAAATATGAGTAGAGGTGGTGTGTGTGTGTGTGTGTGTGTGTGTGTGTGTGTGTGTGTAGTTTGGGTACAGGCATTTTTCTTCTATAAATTACTGTGTGAGCTTAACTGGTTTCAGAATGGGATCACTACTGGCAAGAGTCTGAGGAGGGTTTGGACAATTCTGTGGGTGAATGGCAAGTTGAGATATCGATTTTTTTTATGCCATGCACAAAAAAATATCAATAGCAAGCATTGGTGTACTTACCTCTAATGGTCACACTTCAGGTAGGCACTGAAAGAAATCCTCCATATTCAGTATAAAGTGCCTACTGAATACTGTTGATTACAATTGCAGACATGAAAAATCCAATGGTATCAATGTGAAGCTGATTGCTTGAGAAGTGGCAGCTGCCTAGGTTGTCGAGGATCTGCTCCCCGAAGGGTATATGGCCAGGACCATGAGCTCACTGTCTTGGCTAGCCCACATTCTCAAAGTGCTAACATTTGAACAAGAGATTATGTTGTTTTTTTTCTGAAGACCTGATCTAGTTAATCTTTGTAATGTATTCACTTCATGTGATGTTAAAAAAAACCACTTTTAAAAGTAGGTATAGAAGAAGGAAGGAGGTTACAAGATTAAGAGCAGCTGTGGGGTGATAAAGTATCTGTTCTCATTTTCAAACAATGGAAGGAATTTTACCACAGTTGAGACCAAAGGTAGAAGTGGAGTAGAGGGAACCAGACTCTCTTGGGGTAGACTGTCTAAGAGAAACACTGGGCTGGAGCCTTCCCATCCGCCCCAGTCTCATCCACTGCTTTGTATCTTCTTCCCCAGATGTCTTCTCCATTGAGACCTCTCTCCTCCAAATGGCATTTTGTAGTTGAAAGTGCACACTTGAATTGGGGCCTAGATTGTTTAATTGGTCCCTCTCTTCTTCTGCCACAAGCTTCTTTCAACTTGAAAACAACTGCTAAGAGCCCCAAACAATTGGCTGAGAAGCAAAGACAGTGATGAATTTCTCACTCATACTGACTCAGCACACACAAAGAAATTAACACAGTGTAGTCACAGGTTTTAGTACAGTTGTCTATTTTCCTGTGTGCATTTTATGATCAAAGAAGAGCAAATTTCATGAGTATGCTAGCCAATCTCATTTTGAAAAAGAAAAATGCTTCAAGAAACATTTATCATCATGTGGAAGGTAAACTCTATTTATATATGTGCTTGTCTCTACGGAATGTGTGTGTCACCTACAGGGAGGTACCATGTCACCATGGCTGAATCTAGGTCCCCATGTTGTACCAGGAATCTCCAGAACTGAACAGTTTTCTAAGTCAGGAGGACTCTGGCCCATTCCTAGGAAATGCTTGTTACTGTGCATTCTGTTCCTCTGCATAGTGAGGATCTTTTCACTCCTTGTGGACAAAATGAGAGCAAGCTGGTCTGTCTGGCAGGAAGTTTGAATATTCCTTCTGGCAACCAACTTTGGATGCCTGCTCTGAGCAAATGCATGGGGGGGAGGCTGTGGGGACAAAAGGTGAGCCAATGAGAGGGTGGCAAAGATAACACATGGTTAACACGTGGTTCATTACTGTTCAGAATGGTGTGATGGGTGTCATGTAGGCTCTGGAAGTTTCTACAGGACACCTGTAAAAGGAGAATAGGTAAAGCTGATACCACCAATACTAATTTTATTATTTTTAATTAATTAATTTTGCATCCTGGTGTTTCCTCTCCTTCTTCTCCTCCCAGTTCTTCCCCTTTCCCTCTTTCTCCCCCATCCATGCCTAGTCCCTTGCTCTTCAGAAAAGGGGAGGCTTCCCATGGATATCAAGTAGCCTTGACCTTTCAACTTGCAGAAGACTAGTTACATCTTCTCCTATAGAGGCTAGAACAGGCAGCCCAGCAGGGGCAAAGACCCCAAAGGCAGCAGAGTCAGAGACAGTCCCTGTTCCTTCTGTTAGGAGTCTCACATGAAGACCAAGCTACACAGCTGTTACCTATGTGCAGAGGACCTACATCAGTTCCATAGATGGTCTCTGGTTGGCAGTTCAGTTTGAGACAAGATTTCCTCAAAACTCTAGTTTTGTGTAGTCCGAAAAGAGTCCTTGACTGCCGAATGGCCAGACATGCTGAGCTAGGAGAATCCCTCAGGAAAGAAAAAGAGCCACATGCACCTGGAAGGATGGCCTGGAGTAAGAAATGGTGGCTGAGTAAGAGGCAGAGCCACAGAGTTTGGTAGTCAGAGGAGAGCCAGCCTGCATGATGATGGTTCCAGTACGCACAGCATGACCACATGTCATATGGGGAAAATGAGAGGTCCCAAGAAGATGAGAATTTCAAGTGAGCCAGAGATGATGCTGGCTGAGTACCAGCAAAAAGTACTCCTCATCAGTAGCTGGAGCCTGCAGATGAAGCTCAGTAAAAAGGAAATATGAACTTGGAAGCAGACCTGAAGAAGCTCACAGCATGAGCCTGTGGAGCACCCTGGAAGGTGAACCTGCCCCAGAGAAGCCTGCAGGGCAGAAATGGTAGCAACAACAATTTCTTCTGGTTCCTGGGTCTCAGGAAACAGTTTCTCTCCACATCCCAAGAACTCAAAGTCACTCCTTTTTTTTTTTTTCTTTTTCTCTGTGGTGGTGATTATGTGTAGGAAACAAGTTCTCATGAAGATCAGAAACAAATGTCCTTGTCTGATTAAGAACAGATCAGGCCTAAGCCATGGCATTGTTCCAATTAAGCCACCAAGTGTCACTGGAGTCCTTTCCGTGAGACACAGCTAGGAAACTTTACAAGAGAAACTCTTGAAGGATACAACTGACCATACACCAGCTGTGTAGGCAGCACTAGGCTCAGACTCTGAGTACAAGAGGCCACATAGGGGGTGGCAGCCTCTACCTCCTGTCAGCAAACTACCTCTTGCTATGTTTCCAAACCACCTCTGTGATGTCCACACTTTCTCCTCCATGCAAACTATCTATGCCACTTGAGAGTTATTGACCTGGACAATCGAATTCAACTTGGTCTTTATCCATCAGAGTGAGCGCTGAAAGTGAACCCAACAGTAGTCGTACATATACAAGCAGTGTTACCTCTCAGAATGGATAAACCTGCTCTGTGTTTCTCATAGGTGAGGATATCCCCCTGTGACTGGGTCATCAGCAGGCAGGCATATGAGATTCTCAGGGATAAGACTAAGTGTGATGCCTTCTCCTTTGTCACATAAATGTCAAATGAATAAGACAAGTGATAGCACACGGGAAACTCCCTGTAGGTTGATGGTAGGGAAAACACAGTCTGCAGGTACCAATTTGAATTCTGGGGTCAAGAAGAGCCAGTGCCTGCCTGGGTAGATCTGCTTTCTGATCTGTTTCAAGGAGGTAGTTCCAGCCTCAGTAAAGATTTCTGACTGTCAGTATCCACCTTTCCTTTTCACTACAGAATCCACCAACAGTCACAGCAGAAGACACACCCCTTTCAAGTCCTGCCTTTAGCAGGTACATGGCTTTAGGCCAGTGCATGGGATTGGTACCACCCTTCTGCTGAGCAACTAAGGACAGTGCTGGCTATGGCAAGGCCGGATGAAGAGAAGGGCTCTTCCAAGTCCACACTAGGCAGTCAAGCTAGGAACCAATCAAGCCAGCAAGAGTGGAGCTCATTAACAGACCCAAATGCATTTACCTCAGTGTTGAGCTCACCTGTGCATGCTTAGAGAGGCTGTTCTGCTGGTAATTATTGTCTCATAAAATGTAATCACACATGACACCATAGCTGCAGAATAAACAGGAGGAAACAAGAGCACTTGGGTGAAACCTACCCCCCTCCTGTGATCCCTCTCAGTGGACAAGCTCGAGCAATACGTCAGGCCACTCTGTGTAGCCAACCTCATGTGATTTCAAAGGACTGATGCTAAAATCACTCAAACACGAATAATGGAAATTATCCTTAATGGTTGTGCCACGAGAGACCAAACATGCAGCAATTTCAAGCTAACCTAGTTATTTTCCTCTTCCTTCATTATTTTACTAGGGAAGTTAAACAGATCCATCACTAATTTGACATTCGCCAGTCAGACAGTACTGGGAAACAGTTGCCTTTAACATTTGCACTGGTGTCTGCCATCCTCCAACTCTCTCAGATGCAGTGACTGCCCTGCCCTGTGTATGTTCCAGTCTTTTCCACCATCCTTATCAGTTACTCTGCCAGGATGCTCTCTATGCATCCTAACCTCTCACAGTAAAGGAGATGCATTTAATTACCAAGAAAGTGTTGCTAAAGTACCAGAGGTCAACACATTAGCAGCTTCTATGCAGGAGAGCGATGTGGAAAGACAGACGTGGCAACTATGTTTCCAGACAGACATGGCAACTATGTTTCCAGACAGACATGGCAACTATGTTTCAAAATGCTCGAAGAGAATCAGAGAATCCCAGAGTCCTGAACACAGCTCCGGGCTCTCATTCTACCCAGCCAGAGCATTTGTCTGATTCATAAAAATAAGTCCATGATGAGCTGGGCAGAGTGACACACAGCTTTTATTACCAGCATGTGGGAGGCTGAGGCAAGTAGGTGTCTGTGAATTCCAGGAACAGCAAGGGCTGTGTAGAAAGACTTGGTCTCAAAAAGAAAAAAAATTAATGATAAAATATATAAACTATTTATAAATTTAAAGTAGGAATGTTTCTTCAGCCTCAAATCTCCCTAGAAATGTAGGAGTCAGGGGATCTCTCTACACAGCATCTAGGATTTCTGTTTTTTTCTTTCTAGTCACTCATTAAGACATCTGCCAAGCACCACGAGAGCAGCAGTGCCCTGGAAGACAGGTTTAATCTTTCGGATTGTATACAGAATATGCAAATTACATCTTTATAAAATGTTGATGAAGCCTGCTTGGGTTTCTTGATTTAAAAGAACTCCCTTCCCTGTTACTTACACTGGTATTTTGTACCTGTGTGCATTGACAGCAAACATTCCCTCCCAGGTATTTAGTTGAAGTGCTTTATTTAACAACAAGAATAACTGGTGTGATGGGGTCTAGTTTTCAAAAACCCCAGCTTCTCCTGTGCCTACCTAAGAATGCCAACCACACCACAAATAACAGACCCAGGTAGAGTCCATGAAGCCCACTCCACCTCAGGCAGTGAGTGAGCAAATCGGTTTCATTAAGACAGCAAGGCTATTACTCTAGAGGTCTCTGAGTGGGGTCCTGGCCTCAGCTCTGCTGCAGTTTCAGTGTAGGCACCTACAGACAAAATGCTGGGTGTCAGCCCCCTCAGCCAACCTTCTTCCCTCTGACCTGATTCAGGGGCTGCTCCACTGCAGGGGCCAGAGTGAAATCTTTTAGTTGTCTTGTACTGTGTGTTTGGTGAATTCTCTGATGAAAAAGAGACACTAGCACACTTTGAAAGACCACACAACACATTAAAGGGAACATAAGGCTTTGAAGGTGTAACCAGTTCCCCTCCCGGGTTCTTATTGCTGAGGAATGAATGGGGAGGCAGATTACAAGGAGGGAACTGAGGGCATCCATGCAGTCAGTCAGTCAACACAGATGCTGAAGGCAGACATGTTCCATGTGTCTCAGGATATTAGGACAAGGAGTGGCTCCTTCTGCCCTTAGAAACTTTCGCCTCTGTCCTTTTCATGCTCAGAGCTGAGACTACACACACCTGTCCCAACTGCTTCAGTTACTTGCCTCACAGGCTACTCAAAACTTAAGAAGTAAATGCTAGAGCAGGGCAAACAATTAGCAGGACCTTTTGCAGACTTACCACAAACTCCGCTTTTATAGGATCTGCATTGGCAGGCATCTTGGTGAGAAGCCTTTTACACAAACACACACACACACACACACACACACACACACACACACACACACACACGCCTACCCAGTGGGAATCTGCTGGCAGGATGCAAGCTCTGCACCCGAGTTCCAGTCGTAATCACAAACACAAGGCAAACCGGGTGTTTATGTGCTTGTTGAACAAGAATGTAAATCTTTTGGAAAGCAAAGCTCGACATAAGGTTTCAGAAGCCAGCCTCCCTCCCTCCCTGCAGTGCCCTGTCTGCTCCAGTCAGTCCTGTGCCAGCCGGAAGGAAACATACTTAGAAGGCATCCAAGTGGCTATGAGCAGCATAGCCAGGCTCTGTGGAGGTGCAGAAGGCAGCTGGAGGGAGCCTCTCCACACCTGCTCCTCCAGGTCTCCCAGAGTTGCAGAGATGTGTGTGCAGACCGAGCCTATGGTGCAGGTGACTCATCTGGGGTCTGTTTGCTTAATCACTGCCACTTCTCACTGAGATTGTAGGATTTTTCATTTCCCTCTACAGGTTGTAGAAAATTCACCTTGAACACAAATTGTGGTAAAGCTAGTTTTTCTCCGACTGACACCTGCCATCCAGTGTGAACACAATGTGTGGCTTTCTAGGCTCTAGGCTCTGGTTTCTCCATACAGAACAAGGTCAAATCTCAGTAAATGGAGCCCAACGTCCAGCTGAAAGACAGGGTTGATAACCAAAGGAGGATCAGTCTACATGTGGGTTTCCTGGGCTTGTGTTCTGCTCTGTATATGTAGTCAAACTCTTGACCTGTGTCAACATCACTTGACCCTCATAGTACATCACTGGAGTCCGTACTCTGAGAAGCCCTGAGATACAAAGAAACAAAAACCATGCCTACAGGAAGTGTGTGCAGCCACTGAGTGTACAAGGACCAGAATTGAGTTTGAGTGTTTACTTACTTATATGGTGTGTTTTCACAACCTGGTCATTCTGAGCAACTGGTAAAGAGGTCCTGAGTTGGAAGTGTTTTGCTAAGAGGAACCAAGTGCCCCACTAACTCAGGGGTGACCATGTAAGCTGAGACCCAAGTCATTCTAAGTCCTCACAGCCCACACAACACTATTCTCTTGTCCGACACTACAAAAGACTGACCCAACAGGACTGTTCATGGACCTTGGAGCCCACAACTGGGCTCCTCTGCCCCTTTCCGGGCACCATCATACTCCTGGAGCTGTAGGCAGGTGACACTACAAGAGACTGACCCAACAGGACTGTTCATGGACCTTGGAACCCACAACTGGGCTCCTCTGCCCCTTTCCGGGCACCATCATACTCCTGGAGCTGTAGGCAGGCTCCGTCTGTAACACATGTTTGCCTTTCCTCTCTGCTTATTGATTTCTATCCCCAGGCAGTCACTTTTTTCTCTTCTCAAGAAGAGAGGTAAAGACCCTAAGCCACAGGTGAACTCCTGCCCTATTCAAGGTCCTCAGAGTTAGATTCATAATGATTTGTTTTTTCCTGGTCCTCTTTTCTGGGTGGCCCCACTGCTTGGCTGGCTAGCCTGTAGTGAGTATTTGAACCTAAGCACAGGGACACTACCGAAGTCTAATCAAGTAAACTTTTGATCGATGGTAACACACCATGGCTTGAGAAGCAAGAAGCAATCTCCTCTCCATGAGTAATTTCTCGATGCTGACAGTAGGACTGGCAAAGCCACACAGGTCAAACATAAGCCTGCCTGGGAACGAAAATGGCAGTTTCCCACTGCCAGGTTGTTCCACACTGTGAGGCGATTTTCCCAAGCCTTCTGAAGGAAAAATTGTCTCCAGCTTAAGCAAGGTACCCTTTTAGCCTTCAGCATGGTGGGATAGAAGCCTGGGATTGATGGGGCAGAATTTACTCTGTTTGCAGGGAACAAGAACCTGCAGGTTGTCCAATGGTCAAGAGCCTCATTTGTGTAGTCATTTAAAGACCTCAAGCTCTGAGTCCCCTACTTAAACAAATTCCAGTGGAGGGATAGAGTACAGCTCAATGTTCTTATCAAGCAGATAACTTCACTGGCCATCACCTGTAATTAGGGAGCTATCAAAGGTGATGAGTACCTGCACATATTCACCACACAGAGGACAGTAAAACTACAAAAAGTCATCTCCTCTCCATTGCACTGAGGAGTCCAGTGATGACCAGAATTCAACATACGTAGGACAGTGACTGGCTAGTTGCTGTGTGTCTGAAGCTGCTTAAAGACACAGGTCAACAGAAAGCACGTGGCAGTCTGTGTAGGAAAACACAAGTGTCAGGGGAAGCTGACTGACTTTAATCTGGGATCCCATATCCTGGAGCCTCTGGCCAGGGCTTTATTTCAAGGTCATAATTCCCTGTCAGAGATGAAGATATAAAAACAGCAAGGAGTCTGTGGTGAAGTGATGGTGTCTCAACTCTGCCACTGCTTAAAAGACATCAGGAGATGGCAACTCAGAGAGAGAACAGAGAGTGATGAGAGCTGTCTCCTCCTGGTGCCACAGAACGGGGTTCAGTAGCAGAAGGTACCCCTACCTCACATCCTGAAGCAGACCTGAAGGTGAATCCAAGATAGAGGGAGAAATTTCCAGAAGTCACCCTAGCTCATCTTAAAATGAGCCTAGTAAGTTAAGTTTACCGTCCCAGGACCCAGAAAAAGGTAGATGGAGCACAGAGGGTCTTTCCCGAAAGGGACTTCCAGGTTGAGACATGCATCATTGGGCCCCGCTTGGACCATGGTTATCACTAGAGCCCTGTTTCTGGAGTCCTAGTCCAAAGACCTTTCTGAAACACACAGTAAGGAAGCCATTCTTCCATTTATGTGAAATGGGGTACATACCACAAATTTCAAGTGCAGAGACCTCAAAGTGTTGTTTGTGATGTTTGCAGAAATCACTCCACGTGCAGAGTATCTGTTCTAAATCCGAATGCCAGTCATTAACTGATTATTCCATCTTTTTGCAAATGGATGGGATGTGCCTTGTGTGAAGAGCCATCTGTATTCCTTGGAGCTGTCTGAATACACTCTGGCTCAAGTGGCGGCAGTTTGCATAAGCAGAGATGCCTCCCTGCTCGCTGCAAATTCAGCCTGGCTGCTTTGTTTATCACTAAAGAAAACACTGAGTTGTTTTATCCTTGTTGTCCTGCACAGGAAGAGCCAGAGGACTGCTTCATAGATCCATGAACAAAGTAAAAATCCATAGTGACATCAATTGCCAGTCAATACTTCTCGATAAGGGGGGTGCAGGCCCAGTGTCCACCATACCTCGTGCTTTTATTTCTCGTTAGTTCTGATCATACAATGAGATCATTTTCTTCCCTAGTACACTAAAGTCTACATCAACAGGAGGATAGAGGCTTCACATCTCTATGAGGTGGAGAAGACACTGCCAGCAAATTTACCCCAAAGTCTATCTCAAGCTAAATGTGGTTGGATCAATACAGGTCAAGGGCCCTACTGGTCCCCACTAAGGAACCCAAGAGAGCAGCCAGTGTCACACCAGGTGTAACATAAACATAAATCCTCTTTGAGAAGATCTATGCCACCATACACCCTTGTTATCACCCTAGTTCACCTACACACTCCTTCCACACCAGGTGCTTGGTGTGCTACCCAAGGAGACACTGATATCGCCTGACTATACTCAGGGTTTGGCAAGGTCTTCGATGCCATCTGAAGTGGAGGCTGTGGCTGGGAGGTAGGGAGTGACTTGGAGTTGAGGTTGCTGAAAACACAGGGTGAAACCAATGACTCTACTCAGTCACTGCATGCATGTCAACATCATATGTACTGCAACTCTGTGTCCCATGATATACTGTTGATTCATTGTGTGGCTGCATTTTGAAAGGAAGACCTTTCTGTTTGCTTTTTGAAACACATTTCTTGCACTCTATGTAGATTAACTCAATGGGGAGACAGGTACAGCCATGTTTTGGTCAGAAGGAAAAAGTCCTTTAAGGCCACAGTTGCTCTGTACGTGAGAGAGTGTGTCTCCATAAGAGGTCCCAGAAACCAGGCATCTCTTCACTCTGAGATACAAGCCTGCAGAAGTCCTTGTAGCTTTTATCCACCTCACCCAGACCCTCGTGTAGCCCAGACCAGACCACTAAAGTCTGACCATGAAGCCAATGACCTGTTTCCTCTGTCATGGTTCCATCTTTGAAGAATCTACATCTCAGTCATTTCCACCACCCCATGTGGCTGCTCAGCATTCACTCGAAGAAATGATATTCTGTCTTGAGGCTTCCTTATCACCAGGGAAAGAGATGGGCAACTCTGTCTCCATAATTTGAAGTGGAAGTAGAGGAAAAGACACAGTCTTTGGTGATTCAGAGAGTGCCTGTGCCTGACCTTGCATCATGGCCTTGCTGCTGACATTGGGAGGAGAAAGAAAACCACAAGCTTTAGAAATGACAGAATGACATCCCAGAGAAGACAAAGACTCAAGGTGTGTGCTTCTGTACATGTGTGTATGGTATAGTGCCCATGCGTATGCATGTTCACATGTGTTGGGGTATGTGTGTGTGCAAGCATAAGTCCATGACATGTGTTCCTCCATTATGTTCTATATTACATGTTGAGACAGAGTCTCTCAGTCGGTCACAGAGATTATCACGCGGGCTGGACTGCTGTGTGTCATCCTGTGCTGGGAGATTCCCCATCTCTACTTCCCAAGTCCTAGAATGACTGACAGCCTGCCATGCATGTCTTTAAGGTAGGTTTGGGTAGCCAATCTCCTGTCCTTGTAGCACAAGGCTGCCCTCAGAGTTGTAGGAATCCTCTGCTTCAGCCTTCCAAATGCTACGAATACAGATCTGAGCTAATGTACTAAGGTAGTCTTTTTTTTTTCTTTTCTTTTTGAGTTTATAATTTAATCCTAACATTTCTCCACTTGTCTCCTCCCTTCAAACCTTCTCACATACCCCTCCCTGTTCTCTTTCAAATTCATGCCCTCTTTTTTTTTGAACTAATTGTTTTTACATGCACATATATATGCATGGTTTTGTTTTTGTTTTTGTTTTTGTTTTTGTTTTTTTTTTTGATTTTCTGAGACAGGGTTTCTCTGTGTAGCCCTGGCTGTCCTAGAACTCACTCTGTAGATTGGCTGGCCTCGAACTCAGAAATCCACCTGCCTCTGCCTCCCAAGTGCTGGGATTAAAGGCGTGCGCCACCACTGCCCAGCTATGTATTTTTAAATATAGCCTTTCAGTACATATAATGCTACCTGTGTGTATGTTTTTAGGACTGTTTTGCACTGGAAAACCAATTCATGTGCTAGTCACTGGGGAAGACCACCTCTCCCATTCCCAGCTCTCCTCAGTTGCCTGTAGTTCTTTGTGTAGGGTTGAGGCCTCATGGGCTTTTCTCTGGTCAGTTTGGCATGTCCATTGGTGTAGTTCCTCTTCAGCTCACAATGAAGTAATCATTTTAGGGGTGTAGCTTCTGACATTACTAGGAAACATGATGTTGAGCTTCCTGATCCTCTGGCTCTCACAGTCTTACAATTCCTCTCTTCCACAGCTATAGGTGCAGGAGTGCTTTGTAGATGTATCTACTGGGCTCCATGACTCTCTATTTTGATTGCTTGTGATTTCTATAGTAGTTTGCATCTGTTGCAACAGTTTTCATCTCTAAAAAGAAAACGTCACATGTTCAAAATCAAACATAGCTCTTTACAGTGAGCCCACAGGACTTTAAAGTGAGCCCACAGAACTTTACAGTGAGCCTACACCTCTTTACAGTGAGCCTGCAGTACACTATCTCTTGGACAAGGTATCTAGGACTCAAAAGGATCGTTTCGGGTTGGTAACAATATCTGTAAGATTTAAGTCCAGGTTTGAGCAGATTATTAGAGGAGGCCTTAAGGTAATTTCAGAGAATTCACTCCAAGGGTGTCACTTTCTAATGCAATACACAAAAGACGCTCTGCACCTCAATGGAGGAGAGTCTCCTAAGAGTGGTACAGTTGGGACCTGCCTCACCAGGACAGGGCTTCCACTCTACAGCTCTGCTCCTGTAAGGATGGTGGCAAGCTGCCAGCAGAGACCAAAACAACAATCCCACCCCATTGGGGTCAAAAGGTGAAGAGATGTGACCCTTGTCCTGGAGCTGTCATGGAGCTTCTGTAGAAAGAAGGCATGTGTGGAACTCATCCAGGGCCTCTGCCTCTGCAGGCGCCCATCCTGGCCCTCAGAAATCCCCTTTTTCTAAGGAAAATCCCAACAAGAGGATTTCCACTATGGATGGAGTGTGTCGCTAGTGGCCTTTACATGTTGTAGCCATTGATATCACAAGACCTATATACAGGTACATGCTTTAGTCATTGATGTCATGGGACCTATATACAGGTACAACCTGCGATCCTCATGTCAAGGTCCTTCTGAACTCTGCCATTTCAGAGGAGCAAGTTGGATGGCAGAAATCAGACCAGGGACCATGTCACAACAGAGTCTGGACTGTTGGACCAGCACTCACACTGCAGTCTGATCCTTGTTCTGCTCCATTACACATTCAGAACCCAGGGCCATGGGCATACCCAGGGAATGGTCCCAGGACTCTTACTGTTAGACTCCCAGACCTGCTCTTCACCACAACACCCCTGTTCCAGCAGCATCTCAGAACATCTGGCCCCCACAGACCACAGAAAGACAGCAACAATGCTCTGGAGGTCCTTAACCCCTTGCTTCAGCTGATCTGTCATTCTCTAGCTGAGCAGCCCACTATCCCTAGAGTCTGGCATCCCCTGGCCCCTGACTGGTTCACAATGGCTGTCTGTCCACAGCTACCAACTGGGCAAGTTGCATGTCCTCTGAGAGAGCAGCAGTGCAAAGTGTCTGTGTACAACTCCAGTCTAATGGCTGGACCATCATAGACTGCCGTTCAGTTGGAGCGTCCTCTTTATGAGGTAGACTGCAAAGGCTGCACATGGATGGGGCAATAGTGGGGTAGGAACTGGGATGGGCAGGGGTGGGGCAGGAGGTGTCACATGGCAATGAGGGTAAGAACAGGAAAGTAGCCAACCTGCAAGACTTCTTGACTTCCCCAACCTGGCTTCCAGGCTCAGAAGCAGGAGCAGGACACCCTAACAACCCCAGAGAGCCAGATACATGGCAGCAGTGTGGTTGATCCCAAGGAGAAAACACGCCCTGGTTGAGTGTAGGGAGATCACAAATCTCAGATACATTGGCTGCCACTCCTTATCTCAAAGGTACTGAAGCTCCAAACATTCTAGTATTTCCAACCTGGAAAAGTGCAGGAGCCCGTTGCTCCTAGATGTTTGTTGTGATATCCCAGGATCACCACCAAATAGAGGCTAGAATGCAAACGTCTCATGCAAATGCAGCATCCTGGACCTGGGATCAGGTACTGTACATTTTCCTTCCTGCATTGCAATCTGCATTAGGCTGTTGTGCACTGTGCATGTAAACTTCTGAGACAGAAGAGCTCTGATTCCTAACATATGCCCACCAGCACCCATCAGGAGAGAGCCCTTCCGCTTCCACACACTAGGTAACATCTTCTGCTCTGTCAGCCTGCTCTTCATGGCCATCTGGAGTGCAGAAGTGCACTCTCACTTGAACTTTAACTGAAATCAAACTGCAGGACACTTAAAACCCAACAACCAGAAACACTTAGATCCTGCAGCTAAGACTGGACTCTCCCCTGGCACTTCTTCGTGGACCTTCCTGCTTCAAACATGTTAGGCAGAACTTGCTCCTGACCTCTGCTCTGAGCAGAGCAAAGCAGAGCCCTGGTTGTACAGCTGTGGAAGGAAAGGCAGCTGTTCTGTTCCCTGTGCCTGGCACTTCCTGTCATGGCAGAGAACAACCTTCACTTCCTGCAGGCCCAAAATATCTCACCAAGAGGCAGCTCTGCAAGCAGGCAAGGGAAGAAATGGCTGTCTCCTGCACCATGGACTCTGGCCACATTCCCAGGGCAAGTATGCCTTGATTAACGACCAGCTGCTGGGGCTCTGTCAACCGTGACTTGCGCCCATGGCCTGGGTCCCTGGAGTCTTCACTCCAGCTCCAGCTCCTTCCGGACCCAGGCATCTCCCAGATCAGGTCAAAGCAAAGGCAGCCATGGCCGGGCACTGCAGAGCCAGGGCTGACCGCTGGGAAAACCATAAACAGCCCAGCATGATGATCAACTGAGCAGTAAATTAATTAATCATCATTTTATGCCTCATCAAGCGCTTTGCTGAGACTCTCGACCAGGGGCCTCAAAGCAGCCAATGGGAAGAGGACTGTTGTGTTTAGCTGGGGGAGTCTTCCACAAACAGGGGAGGCTTTGACAAGCTAATAAATATGCCATCCGTCTCTGCCCTGGCAGCAGCTCAGCCCCACCTGCAAAGTGGTGGGGTTCTGCCTGACCTGGTGGGCAGTGAGCGATGGATGGCAGAGGCAGCCTGGGAAGGGGAATCAGGGCACAGGGAACGGGAGGGGTGGCAAGCTATCGAAGTTCCTAGATGCTTTTGGGAGGAACACCATGCTCCTCACAACCTGAACCCCCCACTGTTACTGCCCTAGGAGCAGAAGTCATCCAGACAACTGTTCTTCAAGTTCAGCCTTGACCTTGGCCACACTTGGGCCTTCATGGGCATCCTTCTTTTTCCTCTTTTTAAGCTCCTTGATTCAGGCACTGGATTTTCATTGAGGTTTGAACGTTTATATGAAAGACAGCCTTTAGAAGGCTGTGTGCACATGTGTCCCACCCTCCAACACTGAGACTGTGCCTTGCAGCTGCTGAGGAGAGGGCCTCCCAGATAGCCTTGACTCATTGCTATTTTTTAAAAAGGGGGCATCAAGGGACACTTAAGAAAACTACATTGCTTGAGGTCTGTGATGATGAAATGGTTAAGGGGATGGACCACTTTATTATAGCTTTTTGGTTGTTGTTTGTTTTGTATTCTGAAAGCAAAATAAGAAATATGTTATAGCTAGGAAAGATTCTAGCACCATCCATGAAACACAGACACCAAAAGAGTATATAGGCCAACTCCACACAGTGACGTGGCTTGTCAGTTCTGCTAACTGACCTCTGAGGTAGAATTTGGATGACACTAACACTGAGCATTCACCAGAGCTGAACCAGTGCTGTGGAAAAGGCAGACCCTCAGGAAGCGGCATCACCCCAGAACCATGCCACGAAGAACTTGGAAGCACAAAGGTCAGGGATGTTGGGCTTGTGGAGAGCCCTCGGCCCTGCTGTGCTGACTTAATCAGAATCGGATCCTCACCCACAGATCTAACTCATGCTTAAGCTCCATGCTCTCAGACCACCACTGACCCTGCTGCTCATACAGAGGTAAACATTGACGTGATTCACATTCTAGATTCTACCGAATCCTGAGGACCTTCCAAGTCTCTTTAACAGTCCTGGGCATGAAGGAGCTCCTTCCACAGGAATGTTTGCATCCAGATTTGATCCTGGCCTTGTGATGAGTTGGCCAGGGGACTTGACTTTGTAGCTGCCCTAGAGGAGTCTGTTCCAGTACTCCTACAGAGCCAGGTGGAAGGCGATCACCATATTCAGGGTGACAGCCGGCAGGCCTGCAGGAGCTCCCCATCTCTTTCCCTGCTCCAAATCACCATTGAGATGAGGAGATGGCAGTGCTTTCCTCTAAAAGAAAGCAAGGTGGGAGATATTGGAAAGCTGTACACCATCAGGAGAGTGGTGTTTAGCTCAGTCACATCACATACGACACACCATCCCTCTTTCTGTAATCTTGTTCAGCTTTGGAGTTTGAGACCAAGCACTGGAAGTTCTGTGGACCACCACTGTGGTTCTTCTGTGATGCTCAGCCATCCTGTGTGCATCTGTGGACTCAGCATCACACCAGACTGGGATGCAAGAGCTGAGGCAGACCTGGCCTCTCTTGATGCTTGTAGACTTGTTCTCAGGGTTGAAGCAGGGTGGACTGAGCTAAATAAAGATAAAACAAAGGAGAGGGGAACGATGAACTCCACTGCCCTGGAGTGGAACCCCTTGCTTTGAATGCTACCCCTTTTATTTCCATTTGTGCTATCTTTGAGCCCACGTTCATGCAAAGGAAAATGGGGACTGAGAAGAAAGTCCAAGCACAAAGGAAGGAGGTTCCCCAAAGAGGTTCAAGCCCTGCTGTGCTTGGTGTTTCTGCTTGGAACAGTGAGGCATGAAGGCATGCTCTTACGCAGACAGTTCCTCACCTGTCCTGTGACACAGTGACAAAAGTACCAAACAAAATGGGTTCCATGCTGTGGAACCAAGCAACTACCTTAGTGACTCCTCATCTGGAAACCACATAGGAGAGCTGGTGAGTCAAGGGATGGAGTCTTCCAGTTTAAGCTGTTCAACTTGGCTTCTCTATTGAGAGAGGACCAGCCACCCTACACAGAGGCTACTGCTCACATCCATGTTCCCGAGAGGCTGGCAGCTTCCAGCTGTCTACATAGAGCCTTGATTGGAAAAGTCAAGTTCTTCCCCCATGCAGATCCTGAGGTTCTATGTTTTAATTAAGTTCTTCTTCCCACCTCGTGTGTGTGTGTGTGTGTGTGTGTGTGTGTGTGTGTGTGTGTGTGTGTGTGTTTAGATAATCTATTGCATGCATTCTCAAGAAAATCAACCTTGCCTCAAATAGAGGGGATTAAAATATCTTTGTATAAAATAGATACAATGATACCTTTGATTCATCAACAGATGTGTCTGATAGGATTGAAAATCACAAGGAAAGCCTTAATTTGTTTGATGAAGGTAACAGTGAGAAGCCAGACTAAGAAACAAATCAGAAACAAAGACTGTGTGTCTCCCTTTGTTACAGTACCTCAGATGCTTCCTATGTTATTGTGCAGGCACACACACTCACGGGCTGTCTTATTACTCAGCTGCTATGTGCTCACTGCTCGTGTTGTTAAGAATACCCAGACTCCCTTGCAGCTTATGTGTTTTGTCACTGTGGCTTCTGCTGTCCATTAAGTCCCTTGGATTTGGTGATGACATTTCTTCGGCTCTAATTTCCATTTCTGCAGTGTGCATGGCTCTTATCTTTATTTGACTATTCTCTTGTCACTTGATGCTGAAGAGAAGTTTGTGCATCCAGAGCTGAAGCGTTAGAGATCCAAGTGGCCACCCTCTGCATTGTGACTTGTATGCTCAGAACACCTGAATCTAGTTTGGGTGGTGAAGCTCAACCCCCCATATTTAATTTCTCTTGTTTACTACAGCAAGTTTCCTCTATTTCTTTTTGTTAGGCATTCTAGTAAAGATTCTACCCACATTCTTGCCATACTATAACTTACAAGCCTCCCAAAGCTATGCCCCAATGTGTTATTGTGACTGCCCTGTGCTCCACACACCTGGAATTGTACCCAAATTCTGAATATCCAAATGCCTAGCAGCTACATTAGTCAACTAAAAAAGACAATGAACAGTCCAAAATGTAGCTAATATTTTAGTCTTTAATAATTTGCAAGATTTTCTTCTATGGAAACATTAAATAAAGCAGCTGGTGTTGGCATGCATGTTGAAACTAAAATAAAAGTAACTATACTATAAAAAAAAAATTCAGGAGTTTGTGCAAACATCTCTAAGACTCAATCCAAGCCTCTGTCACAGAAGTCTAGTTGATACTGTATAATTTTGGATGTGTTTTTAGTATCTTTACATATCGTGAGTCTAGCTGTGTGTTGCTTTCCTGTTCTCCACTGTATTCAGATGTGAGAGTGCTATGCTAGCTGTCAACTGGTGGCTACCCTACCTATCTCTCTAATACAGCAGTGGCATCATCAGTCCTCATTGCTTAGCCTCACTTCATTATACTGACAGTGAGGGTACAAGGTTCTCCTCTCACCTCAGTCCTGGACCCCAGAAGCCTCTCCATGCATTCAGAGAAGGACCAGGGGCAGAAGAACAGCAGAGACTAGTGTCTATGGAGTTTCTTCATCTATATTTAAGTATTGTCAGTTGTTACAATGAGCATGTTTAACTGTAAAACAAAAAAAAAAAGTTAATAAAATAAACCTTAAACTAAATAAGATAATTAAAAGCATGAGTCACTGTATGATAGGTACTGAAGACCCCCAGAACAAGAAAGAGCTGAAAAAAAACACAGCCCAGGTAAATGATCCTCCCACCTGCCTTCTGCCGCCTGCCCAGCCTTGCCTCCGTGGCTGCTCCATGCACCTGCAGCAAAACCATGGGTGCAACAAAAACATGTGACCCACCTTCATTCCCAGCCTCAAGTGCTGCTCCCTTTGAGCCTGCTGATACACTGGCCTGGCCACAGTTCTTCAGAAGCTTCTAGAATTCTCTCCATGTATTTCAGCCCCTTGTCAGGCTGACATTGTCTCATCAGATCTGAAGCACACCAGTATCTCTCCTTGTTGCTATATGCAGGTGTTTGCCTGTGGAGCACATACCTGTGTTTATCTGCTTGTTTTTAGACAACTGGATCAAACAGTGTGTCTTACCTTGTAAGTATGTCAACCTGCCAGACTTCCAAGAACAGTAGGCTTGTGTCCTTAGGTGGAGTTGACACAATGCTACCAGAAATTATTCTTTGTTTTACACTTGACTTCAGATTATACCTTATTATAAGCTGAATGGACACATTTATGAAAAATTACCAACTATTCACATACAGAGACAGGCATATGAAGAATGGGGGAACAGATAAATTCAGGTTTAGTCAGATAAGTAGTGGATGGGTAGATATATGATAGACAGACAGATAATAGATAGATGATAGATACATAGATAATTGATAGATAGATAGATAGATAGATAGATAGATAGATAGATACTTAGATGATAGATAGATAACAGATAGAAGTTAAGATAGACAGATGATAGATGATAGATAGATGACAGATAGATAGAAGATGAGATGGACAGACAAACAGATGATAGATAGATGATGGATAGATGATTGATAGATAAATAGATAGATTAATAGACAGAGAGATAACAGAAGACAAGATAGACAAACAGATGGTAGATAGATCATAAATACATAGATAGATAATAGATAGGTACATAGATACATAGATGGTAGATAAATAACAGATAGATAGATGATATAGACAGATAAAAAGATGATAGATAGATAGATAGATAGATAGATAGATAGATAGATAGATAGATAGATGAAATAGATAAATAGTGTTCTGGCTGGTTTTGTGTCAACTTGACACAAGCTGGAGTTATCACAGAGAAAGGAATTTCAGTTGAGAAAATGCCTCCATGAGATCCAGCGGTAAGGCATTTTCTCAATTAGTGATCAAGGAGAAGGGCCCCTTGTGGGTGGTACCATCTGTGGGCTGGTAGTCTTGGGCTCTATAAGAAAGCCAGCTGAGCAAGCCAGGAGAAGCAAGCAAGCCAGTAAGAAATATCCCTCCATGGCCTCTGCATCAGCTTCGGCTTCCTGACCTGCTTGAGTTCCAGTCCTGACTTCCATTGGTGATGAACAGCAGCATGGAAGTGTAAGCTCAATAAACCCTTTCCTCCCCAACTTGCTTCTTTCTTGGTCATGATGTTTGTGCAGGAATAGAAACCCTAACTAAGACAGACAGACAACAGAGGATGAAACAGACTGACAGATAGTTGGTGGAAAGATGACCAGTAGATGGTAAATAGAGGAGAGATTCACCTTTTGAAACACATTTTATTGTACAGAAGAATAAATCTACAATTTGAATAAACTATCCCCAATAGTTATAAAAATCTGTGCCAGGCCATGTAGCATAGCTTGTAATCCATGAACAGAAATGGTCAGTGTCTTCACCTTAGACATGAGAAACTTATGTGAAACCCCAACTCAAAATTAAGAAAAGACAGGAAACAAGCATTGCAAAAACAAAACCAGTGCAGCCCCCCAGTTTGCATCTTCCCTCCAGCTCCCTTCCCATGCCCTTTAAGGCTGGAGCCGTCCCCCTCCCTCTCCTCTACATGCTTCCACTCTCTTGAACCTGAGTTCACATCCTGTTTCTGTCCAGTGGCTCTGAGGGACGTTCACACAGGTGTTCTCAGACACGTAGGGCCCTTTGAGTTAAGTATCCCTGATCATTCTGTCAGTAACAGTTCTGGGGCAGAAGGGCTGCATCTGGCTCAACCTCTTATAAATACTGTTTTGCCTTTGCCTAAATGTTTGGAGGCACATTGAACTTCAAACGGGCCAGTCTGCTTAGATGGGGGTGTTCCTACACAGGGACTTCTTCAGTCCAGTGGCCTGCAGTGCAGGGTGCCATTGACACCTACATCTTCCCTCTGCTCAAGTTCCTCCCACGCTACCAGTCATTCCTGTCCTCAGGACCCAGCTGGGGTTTCCTTCTCTATGTCTTGCTGTTCTTTTCATCAGTTCTCTTTCTTAAGGATGCTCAAATTGGTCTTTCATAACCTGATTTCATTTTTCATAGTACAAACTCTGCTTCTGGTTTCTTCAAACACAGGAGAGATTTTTTTCTGACAAAAGCAAACATTTCCTTTAAAATGTTTACATTGATTCTTTGTGAGTTTCACATCATGCACCCCAGTCCCACTCTTCTCCCTGGCCCCTCGTACCCACCCACCCTTTGCCCTTGCAACCCCCCCCCCCAATAAAACACACACACAAACAAACAAAACAAAGCCTAGAAAACCTCTCCTCCTGTAAGCTGTAGTGTGTCCCAGTGTGTCCCACAGCGCATCCCTCTGTCCACACAGCTTCACTTGCAAATGTTCCTTGCAGTGGGTCATTGGTCTGGTTTGAGATCTCTGGCTTCTGTGACAACCTCAGTAACAGCTCCTCACTGCAACTCCTCCTGATTATCCTTTTGTTGCCCTGTGTCATGGAAATCCTGCCACTTTAGATCAGCAGGACTGATCTTTTCATACACCCCAACTGATGTAGATTTCACAGTGGGCCAACTCAAAGCCCCTGATCTGGGTCTGGGTGGTAGCTGAGCTGATCAACCTTCAGGCTCCCCTTTATCTGCACTACCAGGGTGAACACTCCAGCATCTCTCTGGTTAAGCCACCCAATGCCACCCTCAGCAGGTGAGAGGGTCAGCTCTCCTGCTCTCACACCCTCCCTGGCTCACCTGCACACACACCTCCAGAGCCAGCTCTGATGTGCTGCCCAGTTAAGACAGATGCAGGGTCCATTCTCCTGAGTGTTGTAGCAGGCAAGGGGCAGGGACAGCTCTTCCTATCTCATAACTCTGGGACCAGCTCTTCCATCTACCACAGGTGTCTAGGAGCGAGGTGAAGTAGGGCATTACCCCTGCCCCACTCCACCTCAAAGCCAAGGAGTGGGAGAGCAGCACTCCTTGCTCTCAACCTTGAGACAGGCTCACCTGCACCCCCACCACCAGGATGTGCTGCCCAGGCAAGGTGCAGCAGCTGCTCTCCAGAGTGCTGTTGCTGGTGAGAGTCAGGGCCAGCTCACCTGCTGTCACCATCCCAGGGGCCAGCTTTCCTGATTACTGGAGATGGCAAGGGGCAGGAGGTGGCATGGAGGAAAAGTGAGCATTTTAATCCTGGGGTGGTGGCATAAACCTGTAGTCCCAGAACTCCAGAGACAGAGACAAGAAGTTCAACACATGGTTGAAGTTAGCCTGGGTTAATGATGTCCAAGTCAGTCAGGACTACATAAAGAGACTCTGTCTCCCAAAAAAAAAAAAAAAAAAAAAAGTGTACATTTTATGGTCTAGAGAGACAACTCAGGAATACTGACTGTTTTTGCAGAGGATCCAGGTTCAATTCCCAGCACCCATGTGATGGGCTCATAGCCATCAGAAACCCCAGTTGCAGGGGCTTTGACATTCTCTTCTGACAGGCACACATTTAGTATGCAGACAAAATGCCCATGCATATAAAATAAAATAAACATTTTAAAAATTGTATATTTTAATTTTCTTTACTCACCTACTTCCTTTAAAGGCACAGCAAGCATGCTTTAGTTCCAAATGTCCCCTTTAAATGCTGACATTATTTCCATTTAAATATTTTCAAAGAAAGAGAATAATTTATTTTAGCTTCCAATGTCTGATTTCCTGATAGGTACTGGGAAGAGTAAGACAAGACAATGCTACCTCGATCTTATCCCAGGGTTCCTTGCAATGTAGCTTCACACTTACTCAGAAATACTTTCCCAACTAGATTGTAATTGCTGTGTTTCATGCATTCCAAGACATCCGGTCCTTCTGATGTAGCCTCAGACCTGAAGTTCCTCTTCTAGTTGGAGTTCTTCCCTGAAGCCCTTCATGTGCAGATACGGGACTGAGTGAATGTGAGCTATGTTCTTCACATGAGTCTGGCCATGTCTGGGATCCCAGGGCTTCAGACTCATGGGGGCCTGCATATATAGAGATGATGGAGAGGAAGAGGGAGAGGGAGAGAGAGAGGGAGAGGGAGAGAGAGAGGTGCTACTGTTGACCTGATCCCAACTTTTCTCAATATGTCATTTCTTCATGACATCACCCAGCCAGATCCAGCCATTCAGATCATGACAGTTTGCCCCTCCTTACCCAACAAGAAAAGTCAAGACTACTCAGGAAAGGAGACTTTCCCTCTCAAATTTCTTACTCCTCACACACACATGCAAAGGTCTTCTTGGGGATCTTCTCACCATCCCAGCTTGTTAGACTGTGGGTCACAACGCCATGCAGGGTTACAAAACCAAATGTTTCGGTAGAGAAATTTGGCAGCAGTATAGGATTTCTGAACACATAGCAATGAAAATTTAATTCAAAATCAAATGCTCTGTGAATCCAGGGGATTTCTGGTGGGGCTAGCTTGTGACTTCACTGCAGGCTTTACTGTGAGCTGGGTCCTGAAGACTGCATGTACACTTTGCAGTTGTGCACGCTATCACAGTACACTATGACACTGCCTGAACCACTTCTGCTTAGACCTGAGACTATTGTGTTATTAATTGCAGGGGTTTTTTGTTTGTTTGTTTGCTTTTTTTTTTTTTTACTGTGCACATGTAGTTTTATGCTCTGACAGAAACACGATGGTTTAATTATAGAAAACAAAGACAATATTCTCCTGCCTTCATTCATTGGATTGCATAGTTACTTTTCCCATAACTGTGATAGAAATACTCTGGCAAAAGCAACTTAAAGAAGAAAGGGCTTATTCTGGTTTGAGAATACAATCCAGCACGGCAGGTAACCATGGTGCCAGGATCATGGGGTACTGGCCACATGGTATCTGTAGTCAAGAGTAGAAAAAGATGAAGTTTTACTTTCTCTTTCATATGCAGTCAAGGACCCAATCCCAGAGACCAGTACAAACTTTAGCAAAAGTGAGCTTCCTGTCTCAGTTAAGCTAATTTAGATAATCCCTGTTAGGACTTGTCTCCCTCAGGTGACTCTAGAGCCTTTCCATCCCAGCATGTAGGTATGAATTTGTGATGTCTTTGAGCTGTGCTATGTTATAGTGATTTCTAAAACTTGTTGGTTGAGTTGATGGTTTTAGCTTCATTTTTAAAACCTTTCAATGAATTTGGGGTTGAAATTAGAAAAGAATTTCCAACAAGTTCTGAAATGGCCTTGAACATTCTTCTGGCGTTTTGTACAAAGTATCTGTGAGAAGTGATACTCTCAGATTCTAAGATTAAAACTCCAATCAACACTGAAAAACACTGTAGATATTCCATATCCCACAGTGTAAAATATTGTAAAATATAAAATATATTGTAAAATGTAAAATATAAAAGATTTTATTTTCCCTGTAAAAAATAGACGCTTCATTATTATTCAGATTAGCTTTTGTGTTTAAGAAATGGTTATATATATATATATATATATATATATATATATATATATATGTATGTATGAATTGCTTTTTAAATGAGTTTGTGATTCATTAGAAAGAAATATTTGATTTATGTACTATTTTATGGCCCTATATACCCTGACTCATGTAAAAATTTCTCTGGTTGCAAAGGGTTGAGAGTGGAAACTTTTAATAAGTCCTGGTCCAGTTTGCTGTGCAGGTCCGATCCCAGCCCTCCCATGCTCCCTTCACTGTGCCTGACTGGGCACCTTGTGTATCACACTAACCCCTGGAAGTCCCTTCTGATGCTGGGGGATGGAGTTTCACCTCTTCAACCTTAATTACAATGATAACCCAATTGGTAAGAGCTTGTCCTGTTTCTGACTCTGATGGTCTCAGGAACTTGACCTGAAGTTGTCAACAAGCAGATGCCTGCCAGGATCAAAAGTTTAGCTCACCAGGAAGTCATCGCTTACACCTGACTCTCTGGGCACTCACCCCTCTCACTTTCACAACACCTGTGTTCAGATTGCTCCTAAATCTCTCCCTGGTGCTTCTCTGTAGAAGGCTGGGCCCAGCTAGTCAGGTGAAAGGGCACCTGTGTAGGCAGCCGAATCTTGGGTCTGTTCCAAGGGACAGCAGGTTTCTGCTTCCAGCCAACCTGTGTGCTTGGACCTTCCCTCTTAAGGGCCCTGTGGGAGATTCTCAGAAACTGTGCTAAGATTGATCCTAAGCCTGGAGTGGGAAGCCTCTTAGAAACTTTCAAATAATGAGCAGAAATCCATTACAGGGTAGTTATGTCCCTGGGTGTCCCAGAGTAAATAGCTGGCAGAACAATCTGGGAAGTAGTCCTGCTGACCTCAGCCCTGAAGATTTGGTGATTAAGACAGTGGAGTCTTGTTCTAACTTATTCTCACTTGTTCCACATCCAGGAAGGAAACTCAATCTCTTATCCTGGCAGCTCAAGAGCCCAGGTCCATGAGCTACTTGAGAAGCAGGTGAAGGGACAGTGTGTATCAAGCATTGGCTCCCAGAACATCTGCTTCTGGTAGTTCACCTCACTTGCCTTCCAATAGTCCAGTGTGTGGCTGCTGGACACCATTGCCTTCCTTGGGTGACTCTAGCAGTTCAATATTTGTAAGGACCAAGTCATGGCCCTTGGCAGAGCTGTTATAAGTCCATAAATCATAAAGAGAGTCTGTGTGGGTGAATCACAGAATACTTATGGGATAAAGTGGCTGCAGCCAGGGCAGTGGGAGGCACTCTCTCAACAGCAGAGGACATAAACCTTCAATGGCCATTTGTGTCATTGTCAGGAGAACCAGGAAGCTTCCTGGAATTAATTGCTCTGTTGTTTCAGAGATGGCTACTGCTCTTTACCAAAGTCTTGGGGCCTTTCAAGCAGAGTTGTTTTCAAAGAATGAACCAACCTTTACCATACTGTGAAAAGTGAGAGCTCAGTACAGTCTCCTTTCCTCTTTTTCTATGTAGTTAAAACCACTTGGTGGGAGAACTTTCCTTCAAAAGTAACTCTTCTTAAGTAAATGCTCTTTCTACAGGTAGATAAGGAGGAAGGCAAGCAGCCCTCCGGCACTCTGCAGAGTGGAAGGCCCTAAGGTGGGCTTGCACAATGTCTCTTGGGATCATGTGACAGAGAGATTAAGAGAAAAAGTTAAAAAGGAAACAGCAAAAAATCTGGGCAAATCAAGAAACAGCTCTCTTGTTTCTGACAGCTTAACCAAAAGCAGCCCCCCTGTGGAATATGTACAATGCTACCTTCATGCTCTCAGAGGTGCAACTGACAAATTACTATTAACAGATGTCACACAAGGACTATAAAGGACTCAGCTTTGATTTTGAGCCCTGGATGCTTTCACATTGAAGCAAAGCTTAGCAGATGTGAATCTATGCAAACAGAACCTCTTGGAAGGTGTTGGCAAAGCCAGTGCCAATAGCAACCCACGGCTTCCCAGCTGTCCTGAGGCCATCAGCAGTCATTGGTCTTCAGGAATTTTCCCAACCCTGTGCCTCTGACTCATTTCCTTTTGGAAGCTCATCTTTCTGTTCCCGTCAATCTGAAACTAGAAACTCCTTGTCTTGTCCCCAATAAGCAACAAGGGATGTGGAAGAGCATTCACTTGCCAGCTCCAGTTCTGTCAGTCACCCTGTGCAAAAGGTGACACATCAAACACACATTTCACATGCATGACATTTCATGGGAGGGAAGGGATTTCCAACTCCTTGAGACCAGTAAAATACACATGTGAGAACTGGGAAGGGAGTAGCACTCTGTATGGTTCATCTTTATCAGATCTCAGGCCTGACCTGTTACTGACACTAGAGTCATTGTCCTAGTGAAAGTAAGGGTCATGAAGAAGTAACAGATCATCTATCTCTCCACTGACTGTGCCCCTTCCATACAAAAAGTCTATGCAAGGAGAGATTAATATCGTGTGTGTGTGTGTGTGTGTGTGTGTGTGTGTGTGTGTGTATGTGTGTGTGTGTGTGTGTGTGTGTGTGTGTGTGTGTGTGTGTGTGTATGTGTGTATGTGTGTACATATTCATATGTGTGCATGTAGAGGCCAAAAATAAATCTTTGGGTGTTAGTCCTAGGGAACTACCCACCTTGTATTTTGGCTCAGTCTCTTAGAACTTCTTAAGTAGGCAAGCTGGAGGTCCACTGAGCCCCAAGGATGTACTGCTTTGTTTGCAAGCCACCATGCTTGCATTTTAAGATGTAGGTTCTGTGGATCAAACCCAAACCGTCACACTGGCACAACAAATGGTAAACCAACTGAGCCATCTCCACAGCCCTGTGGGGAGAGACTGGTATTGTCCCTTGTGTGGTTATTTGGCCCCCATCATTGGCTCTGCCCCTATACAATGGAATAGTATACTATGTAACACATAGTAACACTAGACAAAGGCTCAGGAAATAATTTCAGCTCCTGATCAATGTTATTGTTCTTTTCAATAGGATTTGCCTCAAATAGTAGGGAATTGTGATCAGCCATTATGGGGACATCAGATGCCCACTTTCCTCTCAACCATTGGCATGCACAATGACAACCAGGCTAATCCTCACTAGGGCAATGCTCAAATACCTACAACACTGGTAGCCATCTACAATGTCCTCTTCTTCACCAGCAGGATCTAAACCATGCCCCATCCTCCAGCCTGTCATCAGGAAGTCCAGAAGGACCATACATAAACCTAGCTGGGGACAGGACCCAATATGCCAAGCAGAGTTGAAAGTAGAGATCCCAACCTAATGAGGACCCAGGAGAAACAGTCTATGAGGTAGTACCAGAACCAACCAGAACTGTAGAGTGGCCAAATCTGGGAACTGTGTGGTGAGTTCTGATGCAGGGAGCTGGTGGACATGGCCTGGCCACAGGCTCATGAGGTTACTTCTCTCATCCACTGTGGCTTAACTTCAAACCCATCACAAAGATGGTACTAGTACCTCAGCAGTACTCTCCTCAGACTCCAGCCAGTGGAGCCTACTTAGATGCATTGACTGACTCCTCTCATAGCTGTGTAGTGTATTCTTTTTGGCTGTAACCCCACAAGTTCTTTAATCATATGGAGTTTGTCCTAACATTAACAGACACCCCCCAAAGCAATTTATGGCATCCTTCCCTTCATTTAAAATTTGACCAATATTTGCCCCTAAGATGAGGCCTCAAACCTTTAAACTCTTGACTTGACTTAGCACATATCAACTGAGGGCAGATGGCACTGGGAGACTAGGCGATTCCTTAGTGGGCAGACAGACAGGGAAAGGGGCCATGGCTAGGTAATAAAGACAGTAAATTTCCAAGATGGCCACTTCTCCCTCACCCTCCTGACCTGAGACAAAAGCCTCAAAGCTTAAAAGGCCTTACAGGGTTTTGTCTCCTGCCAGCAGCTTTCTGCTGATAGACTGGCTCAACAAGTTCAAACCTTGCTCAGGACATGCCACACACAGTCCTGAACCAATCAACCATGCTAGCTCTCTTCAAACTGACCAATCCTAAATTAGGGGAGAAAAGCTCCTCAGAGACTTTAAAAGCCCTGAAGAATAAAATATATTCTTTGACTTCTTGAGATGTGCACAAGTGTATGTGCATGTGCGTATGTGTGCATGCGTGTGTCCCTGTTTTATGTGTATGTGTATGTGTGTGTCACGCATGTGTGGTGTGTGTGCGGTATGCACACATGTGTGTATGCATGTGCATGCGTGCATGTGTATGCATGTGTGTGTATATGTGTGTCCTCACTTTATTCATGTGTGCATGTGCATGTGGTATGCACATGAGTGTGTGTGCATGTGTGTGTGTGCATTGTACATTTGTGTGTACATGCATGTGTGTGTGTCTGTGTGTGTGTGTGCGTGTCTGTGTCTGTGTCTGTGTCTGTGTCTGTGTCTGTGTCTGTGTCTGTGTCTGTGTCTGTGTCTGTGTCTGTGTCTGTGTGTATCCTGGCTTTGCAGAGGGTCTTATTCTCTGTGTGCCTGCATGCATGTGTCTACTTCCTCACCACCAATAAGTGCCTTTCTTAACTACTGATTCAGACCCCATCCAGGCCCCTGGACTGCATCAGTAGAAATCCCAATGAGCTGATTTGAGGAGCTTTAAGTTCCATGTTCCTCAGTCTTGCTGATTTTAAACTTGTTATTATTATGGAAAACTTTTTCAAGCAGTCTATAACAGGCATTTGGGTAAGAATGGGGTTCTGTGTAGCCTTCCACTGACTCTGCGTACTCTTCTAAGGCTGAGACCTGGAGTGACACCAACCAGAATTCTGCAAGCATGTGTCACACCCTCTCATTGTGCTACTTTTGTGGCTGGAGTCCAGACTGCCAAATTTAGCAATCCTTAACTGAAGCCTATAGAGTCACAACTGTACCTCAGTGATGATGAAAAAAAAAAAAAAAAAAAAAAAGGCCCATTAAAGCTAATCTGATGGCTATCTGGAGTCTGAGCTATGTAGCTGACAGCTTTGAATGAAAGAAGATACATGACTCTACAGTATGAGCACACAAGCACACTCCCTACGGCTCCTTACAAACAGGGACCTCAGATTACATCTTTCCAATAAGCCCGGGTTTCATCACCCAACTACCACAGAGTGTGGTGCGCCAGACCCTCTCTAATAACTGGGCTAATGAAGATGTGTCAGGTCGGGAGTGGCTGGAGAGGAATATTAGAAACTCACAGGTCAGAACCAGGGTTGTGGGTAAGCTGTCGCAGGCTGTGGCACTGTGTCTCTCTCATCTTCTCTTGTTTTTAAGAGCACAGTGAACCCAGATTTTACAGGCTGAGAAACACATCCACTAACTGAGAGACTGGATTTGGGCAAGCCTCAAGTGGTCCCTGGTTCCCTTTTCTAGAAGTATCACACCTGTTGGCAACAAAGTCCACATCTTTATCTGGCCCCCATCAAAGGTGGGTGCAGAGATAGAGAGATTGGGCCCTTCACTGCCTTTGGAGCAGCTGATCAAGACTGCCTTGTCAAAATTAATCGTTGTCTAGAATGTTATTAGTGGAAACACTAAATTTGCTCTTAGGATAAAGTTCTTTCTTAATGAACAGCAAGTCTTGCTAGCACGCCCCCTCCCAGGCATTTCATCAGTGATAACATCTATCCAGGTGCTCTGAGTCTTAAAAACTATAAATCTTGGCCTGTCACTGGAGGAGGGGAGAGAAAAGGTTAAACAAGTTTGTGGAGGAAGATTTCCCAGGTGCTATTTTGCAAGTACAGAGCTAATTGATGGTTGTGCCATAATAGTTACTGCTGATAGTGATCATGTAAACACTCCCTGCTTGCCTGAGGAGCATTCTCAGGGTGTCCTGGAGAAGCAGCTCCTGAGATTGAGCTGTTCCATCACGCACACAGAGCACCTCAGTCTCTTTGGAGGGCCACTTTGATGCAGGCCAGTACTGGAATCCTGTGAGATTCCAGAATGGAGAAACTCCATCCTGACAACAGAGACCTAAGTAATTACCCAGCACCCTGTCAGGCATGCTCCTGAGGAGCTCCAAAACCACAGGGCAACTCTCAAAAACAAGGAACTTGTTAGAGAACCACAGAGGGACCTGAACTTTCTCTGGGGGGTTTTCATCTTCTTTCAGCTGCCCAAGTTTGCGTCTAAATGGCTGAGGTCTCTCCCTCCTCAATTTTAAGGCTCATAATTCTTTTGCAAGATGTAAAAGGGATGCCGTGCTTCCTCATGGTTACATCCTGGAAGCAGAGAAAAGAATTTGACTGGTGGCCTCTCATCTTATTTTCCAGCTTCCCCCATAGTGCCCTGGGCCCTGCACTTGGACCACGGGTAATGTAATTGGATTCCATGGCCAGAGTGAGAGAGGCGATAAAGCTGGGGGAGAATTCTCACACAAAAGCGCCCGGCCCATTTGCATTTTCATTGGTTTTTCAGAAAGAAAAATCGGGAGCCAGAAGAGTTGTTCTAATTTCTGCTGTCCTTGAAAAATTACCATTTGCTAGAGAAAGGAGCAGTGAGCTGATACCACCATGTGGTCTGTGGCCTGTGAGGGGTCTGTGATACCCCAAAATAAAAATTAGACATAATAATAGTGCTTTCATTTTCTCCCTTCCTATAGTATAACCTCGTTTGAGCTGCATTTGCCTGGAGATTTTTTTCCTTATGAAAATAGTATTATGTGTGACATCCAGGCTTCCATAAAAAAAATGATTAAGACTGAAGTGTCTTTGATGATAGTAGTCAGAATCTATAAATAACAGCAACATAAATAAATCCGGAAGCAGCAGTGGCTAGAAATGAGTCACCTCGGGTTTCATTCACTGTTTGGTTAAATTGCTTTTTGGTTTTAACATTTGTAAGTTAGGGAGCAAAGAGCTCCCTACTTCAGGGAGATACCTGGGTGCTTGGTCCAGCTACCCCCATCCCCAGAGGGCACAGGAACTCACTATATGGGATCCTGGAGGATAGAGCCAGCAGCAAGGCAGTGCTGACTTTGGGTGGACAGTGTAAGTTCACTGGGTAGTCTTTCATTTACCTCTGAAACTCATTGTCCTCTTCATCGGGGTCATCCCAGTCTCCTCATCTGGACCATCCCAGTCTACTCATCTGGGCCATCCCAGTCTCCTTGTTTGATGTATAATGTAACCTCCTAAAGAGTCATCAGAGTTTTTAGTTTTTTAGTTTTTAAAATAATTGAACCTTGTCTTCTTGTTGATAATCTGATTTTCTTGGGGGCAGAATGAGGACTGCATGCATTAGACATTTTCACAAAATCCACATTTATCTAAAACTATTCACTAGCAGAGAGCAGGTGCATAGAGAAAGGGGATTTTTGAAAGATCACACAATCAATCTAATGAATTCTGCAAGTCAATTCCTGGTAATTACAAGGTCAGATCAGGGAAACCATGCATGGCTTCCAACTAGAAACAAGACCTAGATGAGCTTTCAAAGTCTTTCCTCTCAGGAATAAAATTACAGTCCCCCAGCAGAGACATTGGGCAAAGAGCTCAGTCTTCTGTCGCCCAGGAGAATTAGCCTAGCAGAGATGCCCAGTCCTCCTCAACCCAGGATGGAAACTAGTGGAGTTGAGTGGAGGGTGAGTTGCCAGAGATGAGCACTGAATCAAAGCACAATTGGGGGGCTCACTGTTGTGTTTTATAAAAAAGAAAGGGAAGTCAGGGATACATTTGGTAGGATGAGGTATGGTGCTAGGGAAGGATCTGTAGGATCATGTTGAGGCATCCCTGCCCCCTGAGGTACCAGCCATATGATGGATATAGTATGGAATAGAGTTTATTTAGGGCATGGGGAGGGGAGTTGGGAAGGGAGTAGACAGAGAGAGAGAGAGAGAGACAGAGAGAGAGACAGAGAAAGACAGAGAGACAGAGAAAGACAGAGAGACAGAGAAAGACAGAGAGACAGAGAGAGACAGAGACAGAGTCACAGAGAGACAGAGAAAGAGTAGAGGAGTAGAGAAGTAGAGGCTGGTCAGGAACATGTGGAGAGGGGGAGGGGAATGGGGAGAGAAGGGACAGAGAGGGAAGAGGGTAACAGAGCAAGAGAGTGAGGAGGAGGCAAACAGCCCCTTTTATAGTGAGTCAGGCATACCTGGCTGTTGCCAGGTAACTATGGGGTAGAGCCTAGAAGAAATGTTAACACTCACCCTCCACCTATCTCCCTCTTCCACTACTGGACTGGGCTGCATCTGCTGCTCGGCATCTGGAAGCTGGTGCCCTTCTAACCTAGCTAGGGGGATAAGACTTGAGGTTTCTATATGTCCCTTCCCAGATACTGCAGTAGAGGCTGTTTGCCTTCTAACTAAACATGTCTCTCACTTTTAACTTATTAAATCATTGCCAGACAAGGTTGTGCCCAAGGTAACCAGAAGCATATTCTGTTGGGGGCGGTATATTAAAAGCAAATCTCTACTATTAAATTTGACAATGAGACTTGACCCAATTCATAGGGAATAAAAAGTCAAGCCCTTGGCCTGATTGAGGAAAGCAGGCCTCTCAAAGACCCTGGAGCTCTCTGGGGGAAATTGTGAGACAGAGCAATGGAGCCCAGTTCAAGGCATGAGCTGATGCAGTTCCAGGACAGTGGTGAGCACTTGGCTGATTTGGGGGATAGGGGGAGCTTGCACTAGAGCAACAGGAAGGCTAGCTTGTAGTCTGCTCTGCTCTGCTCTGCTCATCTCTCACCTCTTGCTTGGCTGAGCCAACCACAGGTCTGAAGTCTGCATTCCTCCTTAGGCAGAAGGGCTTGCTCTCAGGACACAGCAGAGCACCCACATCCAGTGACCACACAGTTTCTGAGTCAGATTTCACATCTGGCAATTTTTTTTTGCACTTTTAGCAGAGGGTTCGCCTGATGTCCTATGCAGCTCCTCACCCGGGGGGACCAGAGATATGAAAGATAATTCCAAACAACCCATCAATCAATATATAAGATCCTTGCCACAAGGATCTCAGTCTCCTGGCTGGTTCTAACCCACTAAAAGAATCCTCCTCCTGTCCTCTAGCTTTCTCAACTGCAGATTCCTTCTTTCCCCACCTTCTACTCCTGCAGCCCCTTACTCTCTCTTCCTCAGTGAAGGACAGCTCAGGTCACGGCCCAGAACACAGGCTTCTCCTCCTCCTCTTCCCCCCCTCCTCTTCCCCCTCCTCCCCCTGCCCCCCCCCCCCCCCGGAGTTCATCTTACACTGTAGATCTCATGAGAAGTCCTCTGTGCCCTATGGGACACTGGTCATTCTGCAAACATAACACCAAAGTCTTATGAGACAATGATCTAAATAAAAGTGCCTCAGAGACTTTGGCTTAGGAACTTTAATAAAGCCAAAATATTTATATTAAAAACAGATCATCTGGCTTCATAACAAAGCCAGACCCTCAGAACATTTTTTAAGTGGTACAGGCATGCATATAAACTCCTTCTAATTGGCTAGTGACCAGAAATCACTGATGAATGCAGCCAGCCCCATTCCCACATGCAAAGAAAACCCATGGCTTCAGCCTTCCAAGGCTGGAATGTGAGCAGAGCAACAGAGCCACTTCTCAGCCACCTCGATAGGCAGCCCATGGCATACTGTTGCATTCTAGTTACATCCTGTGACTTCAGTGTTAATGGACGAGGGGTGGAAAGCAAGAAAGTACAGCTGCAGCTTTTGAGTTGGGAACTGAGGAAAAACAGCTTTTCAAAATACTATTCAGACTTAGCTTTTTAAAAGCATATATCAATTACATGACGACACTTTCATACATAGAGATCATATGTTTTGATCATACTCTCCTCTCTCTCATGTCCTCTTTACCTTCCTTCCATGCTGGCTGATACTCTCTCTCTTTCCAAATAGACATCTTGTACTTGGCCATTTTTGTTATATAAATTTACCCCCACTAAAAATTACTAGAAGTCTAGAAATAGTTTGAATGCATTTGTGAGACAGTATTTTCTCAACTCTATAGAATTACCAAATACCTCACTTAAATTTGATCCTTAAGAATCCAGAATTCCCTTTGGTGCACCGGAGCCTCTGTGGATACTTCTGGGCAGGGACACCTTTTTAGGAGACACAGACACACTTCACCCACTCCCAGTAGTGACCTCAGGTACTCAGGGTGCTGAGGCAGGAGGATCAGGAGTTTGAGGCCAGCTGGGGCAAGTAAATGAGACTCTGTCTCAAAACAACAAGTCAGAAGAGAACAAGTCAAAAGTGGGATGGACTATATAGTTCGGTGGTAGAGAGCTTGCCTAGTGTGTGTGAGGTCCATTGCTCCCAGCACCAGAAAAACAAAACAAGAAAACCCTCACCATTTTCAGCTGGTCACCACACTGTGCACAGGTGAGATGCAGACTTTAACTTGGGTTACAGCTTTAACTTTAAAAACTAAACTGGGGCTGGAGGGATGACTCGGTGGTTAAGAGCACTTACCGCTCTTGAAGAAGACTCAAATTTGGTTTCCAGCAGTCATGTCAGGTGGCTCACAATTGCCTGTAAGTCTAGCTCCAAGGCATTAAATGTCCTCTTCTGGCCTCTGGGAGCATCTGCACACACACATGCACACACGCATGCACACACATGCACATCTCACACATGTATATACAACTATGAATGAATGAATGAATGAATGAATGAATACTAGGAGCTTTCCCACTGTGTTTGTATCTAACTCTAATTTTAGAGGGACAGAAGCTGGAGGCATGGGGCCAAGAGGAGGAGAAGGGAGGGAATTGGTCAACAAGAGAGACCAACATTGTCCTTTGAGGGACTTTTCTATCATGACTAATACTCAACACCCTTCAGCTCCTGCTAAATCGGACTTGGCACACTCAGCAGGACATACATCTGGAAAATTATGAAGGTAAGAGAGGAGCCAGAATGAGGAACATTCTTATGGGGTGTGGAGGGGACCTGGGATCTGGGGATGAAGGAGGAATGCTCAACTTCAGATTTTCAGTTTTTCTGAATAGGGAAGCTTTAAGTACCCCTGCCTAAAAAGAAGAAAGCCAAGTTGTCTTTTGAAGTTTGCGAGCCATACTGGCACCCCACGCAAACATGGATGCAGTGTATTTTCTTTAAGGGACAGACATACATTATTCAGTTTTACTTCCTTCATAGGATTAACTTGGGCCTCTCTTTGGAACCTATTTTCATAAGACCCCAACAAAAAAATTCCACACAGCAATACAGGACAAAACCCAAACACAGTCTAGCAGTTTAGAAATTATCGTTTTTACTTCAATTTCTCAGGAGTTAATTTCCATGAAGATGTAGTTGTGAATATATCCTGTTTTCTACACAATACAAATTTCTCTGAGTTGCTTGGAAGCAGGGCCTATGAGCCTCTGAGGACTGGCCCGAGATTTATTTCTCTGAAAACCATGCAAACAAACCTCAAAGTCTCATGGGGAAAGATGGGCAGGCAGTTCTCCCTCTCCCCACCCTGTGACCTGCTCTCCTGTTCTGCATTTCTCTCCAGCTTGGACAGCTTTGCTCTGGGGTGAGCAGAGAACTATGTGCTCAATCAAGCAAGTGCTCCTCCGCTGGGCTGAAAAAGTGTTTCTTTCTCTCTTCATATTCCATCTGTGGAGTAGAAGCTTCCCGTTTAATCACCAGAAGAAGACAAATTGCAGTCTGTGGTTTCAAGTCAGAGTAATATTTCAACGGTTGTTTCTTTCCAATATGTTCTCTTTATTTTTACAACTGTTCCCCACCCTGAGAAGTCTTCAGTGTCAGCAATGAATGTGGTGAATAACCCTCACTTTTCTAAGAGAAGAAATAAAAGAATCAATTGAGTCATGAGAAGAAAGTTAAAGATCTATGAACTAGAGTCAGAATGCTTCCTGGTGCTGGGCTGGCAGATGTGGACAAGCCGTCAGTGGTCAAAATTGCCTCTTGGGGTAAACCAATGGACCCCAGGAATTTCAAGAGTTCCTTTAATCAATAATAGTTATGGATTCAAAGATGCTCCTGGTTTTACACATTACTAACTGCTAGCCACAATTCCCAAGGAGGAACTTAGGGTGTGTGCACCTTGGGACCCTGGAGTGTTGGAACCCATAGTTCAGAACAATGTCAGAAAGGGCAAAGAATCAGAAACAAGGGTTAGAGGGACATTCTGTCCTTCTGAGGTCACTATTAGATAACGGATTATCCCACAAGTGGTGTTTTGCCTGCCAGAGAGATAAAAATAAAGTGGAATTCCATGCCTTGTAGCATACACCAGAAAGTACACATTCAAGATCTTCATTGCAGTAAGACAAGGACTGAGATATGGCTTAGTGGTTAAGAGTACTTCCTGGTCTTACTAAAGACTAGAGTTTAGTTCCTAACTCCCTTGTCAGGCAACTCACAACTGCTTCCAACCCATCCCCAGGGGATCCAGTGCCCTCTTCTGGCCTCCCTTGGCACCTTTAATGTGCACAAACCAACACACATACACATAATTTAAAACAAACTAAAGCTTTAAAAATTCCAGAATGAGCAGAAAATAATCTTTAAAATCCATGGATACTTTCTAACGTGAAGTAATGTTAAACTCAAACTGCAGCTGCAATCCCAAAAAGCAATGAGATGCTGTGAATTTCAACAAGGGTGTTTAAGGGTTTTTTTTTTTTTTTTTTTGTGGCAGAAAAAACCCCTATATTAGCTGCTCTTTTGCCAACTTGACATAAGCTAGAGTCATTTGAGAGGGGAGAACCTCAACTGAGAAAGGCCCCATCAGACTGTCCTGGAGGCAAGCCTGGGGTGTTTTCTTCATTCATGATTGATGTGGGAGGACCACCCACTATAGGCAGTGCCACTCCTGAGCAGGTGGTCCTCGGGTGTATAAGAAAGCAAGCTGAGCAAACCATAGGGAGCAAGCCAGTCAGCAGTGTTCCTCCATGGTGCCTACCTCAGTTATGGCCTCCAGGTGTCTGCCTTGAGTCCCCACTTTGACTCCCCTGATAGACTATAAACTATAAGATTAAATAAACCAATCCTATGTCCGATAGAGGGCTAATATCCAACATATACAAAGAACTCAAAAGCTAGACTCCAGAAAACCAAATAACCCTATCAAAAAATGGGGAACAGAGCTAAACAGAGAATTCTCAGTTGAGGAAATTCGCAGGGCCGAGAAGCACCTAAAGAAATGCTCAACATCCTTAGTCATCAGGGTAATGCAAATCAAAACAAGTCTGAGATTCCACCTCACACCAGTCAGAATGGCTAAGATCAAAAACTCAGGTGACAGCAGATGCTGGCGAGGTTGTGGAGAAAGAGGAACATTCCTCCACTGTTGGTGGGACTGCAAGCTGGTACAACCACTCTGGAAATCAGTATGGCGGACCCTCAGAAAAATGGACATAATACTACCTGAGGACCCAGCTATACCACTCCTGGGCATATACCCAGAAGATGCTCCAACATGTAATAAAGA